>CM077243.1:994820-1017320 GCA_039654775.1 Spinibarbus caldwelli
TATATATATATATATATATATATATATATATAAAATCAGTATGTGACTATGGCATGACTCATTTAAACTGCAGAATGAATGTATCTGAGTTAGTGTTTGTATGTTTGGAGCGGTTGTTGGCTGTGTGTGACCTCCGCAGGGCTGTGTGGGAGTGATTGTGCTGTTTTTGTGTCTGTCTCTGCGCTGCTGATGTGTGTTAGTGCGCCGTTGCTCAATGGAGGTATTAGTGTCGATCAACATTGACTTTGTTAGCTGCCTTCTCACCCTGGGAGGCCCAGAGGTCAAAGGTTAATCAGTCAGCCAGGCCCCTTCATACCCTACACTCATACACTCCCCGCGACACACTCACACACACACTCACTCACACACACACACACACTCTCTCACACACTCACACTCACACACACACACACACACACACACTCTCTCTCTCTCTCTCTCTCTCTCTCTCTCTCTCTCACATACTCACACACATTCACACACACACACACTCTCTCACACACTCAAACACACACACTCATTCAGTCTCACAGTGTCCGAGGCCATAAAAACATTCACACACAGCAGTGAGATTAATTTCCTCGTGAGCCGAGCAACACATCCATTTCAACATTCACATACATGTGCATCATAACCACAGCACATCAAACCAGAGAGAGAGAGAACCTAAAACTAAAACCGTAAAATATGTCATTACTTGAAATAAAAAAGTGTTCAGCTACACCGAAAAAAATTAAAAATAAAATTGGTGTAGAAACACACCATTCATTGTGAAATTGCTAGTAAATTTCACCAACAACTACAAAGAAAAGGCAAGTAAAATTAAATGAAATGTGAAATTCTGAAGTAGAAAGACTTTCTTGTAAAAAGTAGATATAATAATCTTTGTTTTATTTACAACTTTTAAAATCATTAATTTTCATTTAAAGTGAAAACTAAAACCTGAAACATGAAAACTATTTAGACATGTTTTAAAAACAACAAAAATACAAACGCACACAATAAAATTGCTAAAACTAACAAAAATTAAAATGAAAAAATATATATATGTATATATGTAAAATATGTTTATAAAATATTAACACATATTAACAAAAACTATAATGGTATATCAGTGATACTTAAATATCACTGGATCAAATAATTCATATCTACAGACCAGGAATCCATGCAGAACACCCTAGCAACCATCCAGAACACCCTAGAAACTCCCTAGCAACCATCCTGAACATCTCTTCATACTTTATTGACATTGCTGTCTTTATCTTTTATTATTAAGTATATTTATGTAATGTTTATTTAATAATGAATGCATACAAATATTAAATATTTATTTATTTTTTATGAATTATTTTATAAAAATTTCTGTAGTGAAATATATATATATATATATATATATATATATATATATATATATATATATACATATATACATATATATATATATATATACATATATATATACATATATATATACATATATATATATATATATATATATATATATATATATATATATATATTTATACACACACACACACACACACACACACACACATATATATATATACACACACACACCCACACACACCCACACACACACAGGTGCATCTCAATAAATTAGAATGTCGTGGAAAAGTTAATTTATTTCAGTAATTCAACTCAAATTGTGAAACTCGTGTATTAAATAAATTCAATGCACACAGACTGAAGTAGTTTAAGTCTTTGGTTCTTTCAATTGTGATGATTTTGGCTCACATTTAACAAAAACCCCCCAATTCACTATCTCAACAAATTAGAATTCTTCATAAGACCAATAAAAAAAAAACATTTTTAGTGAATTGTTGGCCTTCTGGAAAGTATGTTCATTTACTGTATATGTACTCAATACTTGGTAGGGGCTCCTTTTGCTTTAATTACTGCCTCAATTCGGCGTGGCATGGTGGTGATCAGTTTGTGGCACTGCTGAGGTGGTATGGAAGCCCAGGTTTCTTTGACAGTGGCCTTCAGCTCATCTGCATTTTTTGGTCTCTTGTTTCTCATTTTCCTCTTGACAATACCCCATAGATTCTCTATGGGGTTCAGGTCTGGTGAGTTTGCTGGCCAGTCAAGCACACCAACACCATGGTCATTTAACCAACTTTTAGTGCTTTTGGCAGTGTGGGCAGGTGCCAAATCCTGCTGGAAAATGAAATCAGCATCTTTAAAAAGCTGGTCAGCAGAAGGAAGCATGCTCCAAAATGTCTTGGTAAACGGGTGCAGTGACTTTGGTTTTCAAAAAACACAATGGACCAACACCAGCAGATGACATTGCACCCCAAATCATCACAGACTGTGGAAACTTAACACTGGACTTCAAGCAACTTGGGCTATGAGCTTCTCCACCCTTCCTCCAGACTCTAGGACCTTGGTTTCCAAATGAAATACAAAACTTGCTCTCATCTGAAAAGAGGACTTTGGACCACTGGGCAACAGTCCAGTTCTTCTTCTCCTTAGCCCAGGTAAGACGCCTCTGACGTTGTCTGTGGTTCAGGAGTGGCTTAACAAGAGGAATACGACAACTGTAGCCAAATTCCTTGACACGTCTGTGTGTGGTGGCTCTTGATGCCTTGACCCCAGCCTCAGTCCATTCCTTGTGAAGTTCACCCAAATTCTTGAATCGATTTTGCTTGACAATCCTCATAAGGCTGCGGTTCTCTCGGTTGGTTGTGCATCTTTTTCTTCCACACTTTTTCCTTCCACTCAACTTTCTGTTAACATGCTTGGATACAGCACTGTGTGAACAGCCAGCTTCTTTGGCAATGAATGTTTGTGGCTTACCCTCCTTGTGAAGGGTGTCAATGATTGTCTTCTGGACAACTGTCAGATCAACAGTCTTCCCCATGATTGTGTAGCCTAGTGAACCAAACTGAGACCATTTTGAAGGCTCAGGAAACCTTTGCAGGTGTTTTGAGTTGATTAGATGATTGGCATGTCACCATATTCTAATTTGTTGAGAGAGTGAACTGGTGGGTTTTTGTTAAATGTGAGCCAAAATCATCACAATTAAAAGAACCAAAGACTTAAACTACTTCAGTCTTTTGTGCATTGAATTTATTTAATACACGAGTTTCACAATTTGAGTGGAATTGCTGAAATGAACTTTTCCACGACATTCTAATTTATTGAGATGCACCTGTGTATATGTATGTAAAAGTGCATAATGTTTCAAATAATGTTTATAAACCATATATAATTAATAAAGTTGCTTAAACAATTAGAAAAAAAACAGCACCATGCATGTATGTATAGTTTAATACAAAGGACTGAAAACCAATCACAAAGAGTAGCTACTTTCTTCATTTAAAAACTTGACATGCAGTGGAATGGGGAAAACCGCCATAAAGTCTTGAGACATGTTTTTTAAAAGTTGAACTTACATTAATTTTACATGGCTTTCTAAACATGTGTCTCTCTTGTGCGAGACGCGAGTGCAACAGTGATAGATGTCCGTCTAGAAAATGCGATAAATATGCATTCTGTGTCAACGGCTTGGTTTCAGTTTCGCTGTAAACAACATCTTCTCCACACTGATGCTCTTGTTTTCCGCAATATTCTGAATGAACAACGCTGCAGCGCCACATCTAGTGGGTTCAACTGGATAGGCTAACAAAAGCATTAAAACGCAATGACAGCGACATCGTCATCGCATCTTGTGTGCCACTGTTGAGGCTGCCTGACACACACCTAAAATTCGAATGCAACGTTTTGCATTCGAATGTGGATTTTTTTTTTTTTTTAAATTCGACGAATATTCAAAATTCTAAAAAAATTTTGACAGCCCTAACACACACTTATACACAGACACACACAAACACAAACTCAGACACACACACACACTCTCACACACCTGACAGCTCTGAGGGAATGCTGTGAACAGCAGTCAGAGGGTGGTCACTCTGAAGGTCAGAGGTCATTCTCAGGCCTCCGGTGGTCCATTGAGCTGGTGTCTCTGAGCACATTCTCCAGAATGCTAACATTCTCCCTGGATTCTCCTGCGCTCGAGACAAAAGCTGCATTAGTGCTGAGCCTCACTGGAGTCTCCACAGCTCTGAGCCGCTTCACACACAGGTGTCTACAACAACACATAAAAACCAGAGTTTACATGCGCCTTACTGGACCTTTTGGACAAACTGTAACACTGGAGTTTTCACATTTACCTTTATGTTGCTTAAAAATAAATAAATAAAATAATTAATAATAATAATTATTATTATTATTATTATTATTATTATTATTATTATTATTACAGTAATTAGTGTAAATATTTTAGGGCTGCAACTAACGATTATTTTGACAATCGATTACTTGGCCGATTATTCCCCCCCCACAAAGCTTACATAAATTTGTTATAAACCTTACATAAATTTGTTTTAATAAATTTAAGCACTGTATATAGGCCTATAGTTTAAATCTCTTCATCAAAAATTAAGATAATAAAGATAATAAAGACGAATAAAAACACAAACTCAGTGTCAACCAACTTTTTGATCACAGTCACGTTTACTGTAATTTCTTTATCCTGTAAAAGGCAGCTATGAAGCATCTGATATTTATATTCAGACAACTATACGCGGTTATCCCTTTACAGTTCCTACTCTCATAAAATACGTGCACTACATGTTGATTTGTAAACCTTAATTGAACGTTCAGCAACAGATATTTCAGCACAATGAATGTTTTTGCGCTGAATATTAATCCCTCTGACGCGCGATCACACGTCCGCCGCGCTGGAGCTAATTCAGTAAAGATTTAAACTTAACACAGACTATCAGGACGGAACTTTATGCAAAAATGGAAATGCTCGCGTGAATTTGTGACGTTTACAGATAAGGATATGACCGTGAACTGAAAGTTTTTGCGCTGAGGACGCACACGCATCTGTCAAAGTGCCTGACAGGGCAAGCCATTACGCTAATGCATTAGAGCTTAAAGCTTAAAATAAAGAATTCTCATGTTTTGAGCAGCTTGGATTACTTACTTCTCCCGCAGCATCTCATTCTGTTTCCTCCACTATTTTTAGATGCTTTTGGCCATAGAAATGCGTTATTCAGTGCTGTAATTTGACGCGACCTGCTGAAGTTGGACGTGCACTGTGGGCAGACCCGACTAATCGATAATGAGAATCGTTGTCGATGATTTTCATTATCGATAATAATCGATTTTATCGATTAGTTGTTGCAGCCCTAAAATATTTATATTATTTATGTAAATTGTAATTAATATTATAATACATAGAAATAAATACAAATAAATATTTTAATATTATATTGTAATGTAATATTTTCATACATTTCATTAGACAAAATATTATAACTTATTTAAATATAATTTTTACTACATTAAAAATGTTCAAATAAAATATTTAAATTTGTTATTTCTATATATTTCTTTAAATATTATAATAAATAATATATACAAATAAAACATGAATATTTAAATGCATTTTCCTGCAGACACAATATATATCATATTTGTATTTTTTTTACCAAATTAAAAGTTAAAATCTAAAAAGTAAATATATAAATTGAAATATTTTTATTATTCATATAAATTCATGTTATTGTAAATAAAAAATAATAATAAATGTTTTTAAAATATATTTTTTACATTTTTAACCTTTTTTACATTTCACTACAGACATAAAATATTATCTTATTTGTATATAATTTTTTGCAAAATTAAAAATGTTCAAATAAATTAAAAACATTTAAATATTTTAATTATTTATTTATATTTATATAAATAAATTATAAATAGAAATAAATATTATAAATATTTTTAAATACATTTCACTACTGACACAAAATAATAAATAAATAAATATATATATATATATATATATATATGTGTATATATATATATATATATATATATATATATATATATGTATATATGTATATAATATGTATGTATATGTTAAATTTTTATAATTAAAAACGTAATTTAAATAATGAGTAATAGTACATTTTTATATTCATATAAATCATATAAATATTATATTAAAGGGGTCCTATTATGCTTTTTCACTTTTTGAATTTTAGTCAGTGTGTAGTGTGTATGTTTGGGCATAAAAAAGATCTACAAAGTTACAAGTCCACTCCAAAGAGAGATATTTTGTTTTTAAAAAAAAATCCCTTTTCAAGAACTACAACGAACGGCTCGTTTGGACTACAAAGTTGCTTTCCTGTATTTTTGACATCACAAATTGGCCCATTAGAATATCATTAAAATAAATCCCGCCTCCGGAAATTCGAATGCACGTTTCAAAATCGAAACCCGGTGCGGGTATTTTTATATCACTGTATTTCTGAAGGAAACCGGCTGTCTTCAGAAAATTTTGGATGTCATTTTCATTTCATCTTGCATGTAATGTCTGATAAAGCAGGGTTTGTGAGCAGAGCTCTGCTTTGTGTACAGCGTTACCGGGGAAACCTCGCTCTCTCCCGCTCCAACAGCGCCTCCCGCTGACAGAGAATGAATTTGCTTTTAGTCATTCTGCCTAGCTGTTCACCAATCACAACGCACTGGGACAGCTAACCAATCACTACACATTTCGTTTTTCGGAATGCGGGCCTTCGTCAAACCCGGAACTAATCGAGCCGTTTGTGCCAGGCTGGGGAGAGAGGTATTGTAATAATGTAAATTATGTGAAAAATAATGCGATTTTCGAACCACCAAGCATGAGAACATGTTCTAGTACACCCCCAAAACAAAATCAAGACTTTGTAAAAGAGCATAATAGGACCCCTTTAACAAATATTACATAGAGAAAAATTATAGTGGATTTGAAATATTGATAAAGTATAAAGTGGTTGTTGCTAGTGTGTTCTGGATGGTTGCTAGGTTGCTGCAAGTTGGTTTCTTCCTGTATGTTGTGAAAAAGCTCTAGTCTTAGTTATTTTGGACATGATGCCACATATAAAAGCATGCCATTCATTAAAGTCTGATATAAAGAGTATCTGAATATAGTGTCTGTTGTCTGGTGTGTTTGTGTCTGAGTTTCAGTGTGTGTTTGTGTCTCTGGGACCCCCCATTGAGGGCCGCAGCGCTGTGTCTAATGCGTGACTCTGGGCCCCCAGGGGCCAGCGCCAGAGCTTTAGGAAACGAGCGTGTAAACAGAGCGTTACCTTCTGACCCGCCGCTCATAACTCCAGTCTGAGGGCAAAACCAGCGCATTAGACACGCCTGTTACTGAGATAAAGACACTCGAACCCTTCTCGTTTCACACTCACTTCATACACAGCGCTCTCTCTCTCTGTCTGAGCTGCTGTTTTTTAACCCTTTGGTGCTCTTCGGTCATTTTTCACTTCATTTGTTGTTGTTTTTTAAATAATTTTTTGCTTCATTCAGTTGGTACAAAACTTGGTAAATGTTTTATGAATACACACAAAAAAATAATGGACTTGATTTGAAAGGTTAAATATTCTTAAGTAGTCCTGTTTGTGCTGTTTAGAGTCAGAAATGATTGCATTGGAAGCGAATGGGAAGTGAATTTCATCTAGTGGAAGAGTTTGGTGCTGCTGCCAAACAAAATCTGACTGAAAGCCCATTTTTTTGTGATAACCTCAAATTCGGAACACAACTTTGATTTTTAGAGTAAAATATGTTTCGGAAAATATATATTTAATTTAAAATTTAAAAATAGTGTTTTTGTGCTTTTTTATTTTTTTTTATATAATGATGATCTTAAACCCTTAAACTTATGTAACTTTTTACCACCTAAAATCCACCTAAAATAGAAAATATTAAATTAAATAAAACAAACTAAAATACAGTGCATTCGTTTAATTTAAATAATAATAATAATAATAATAATACATTTTGTCATTTTCGACCATCATGTGAGCAGCACCAGAGTTCAGTCGTTTGTAGGGAAACAGATACCTCCAGTATGTATTATTTTTTAATATAAAGATTATTTATTTTTAATTAAACTCCATTTTAATTAATTATTGTGTGTTTACACACACACACACACACACACACACACACACACATATATATATAAGTATTAAAAACTGGAAATGATGGAAATTCACATAAAACGTAAAAATGAAACAAAAGAAAATGTAAATATTAGCATTGTATTTTTTGTGTTAGTTTAATAATTGTATTTTTATTTAATACCTTTTACTATTTCCCTTGTTTTTTATTTTATTTATTTATTTTTTACTTTAAACGTTTCTTCAGAATCACTGTACAAAGGTTTCGCCTGTGAGCCACATAGAGAAGTTGTAGGTCTGATTGACTGAAGACATGAGATATATTGATCATCATCAGTGTGTCTGTATCAGATCATCATGTCTGTATTGGGTTTGAGCTGATGTGGAGCGCCGTGAGTTTAGTGCCAGCGATGCGTCAGAGATGTAAAAGTGTGTGTTTTATGAGGCAGAGAGGCTTCTCTTTTACAGGGCCATAAATACATTGTTATTAGGTGTTGAGAGTGAGCTGAGATTTATCCCAATGATTAGCCGGCCCAGAATCCTCCTTCCATTAATCCACACACACACACACACACACACACTCACACACTCACTCACTCCCTAATTCTTCAGCACTCGCTCAAGTAAATTATTTGCTATGTGGAGTTAATTATCCCTCATTTAAGCTGCGTTTTTTAAGACGTTGCTGAGACCTGCAGGTGCGTGAATCTTGAGTTCTGGACTTCATGAATCCTGAGCGAAACTAAGAGTCAGCTGATAAAGCACCCAGAAAACAGAGCTGGACAAAGCACACTACTCCATTACTTGAGTGAATGTACAGATACTGCTTGTCAAATATTACTCCATTACTAGTGAAAGTTGTAAAGACAGATTTTTACTTAAGTAAAAGTACGGAAGTGCTTGCTTTTAAAAGTACTTAAGAACCAAAAGTAAATGTGACCCTGGACCACAAAACCAGTCATAAGGGTCATTTTTTTTTTAAATTGAGATTTATACATCATCTGAAAGCTGAATAAATAATCTTTCCATTGATGTATGGTTTGTTAGGATAGGACAATATTTGGCTGAGATACAACTATTTGAAAATCTGGAATCTGAGGGAGCAAAAAAATCTAAATATTGAGAAAATCACCTTTAAAGTTGTCCAAATGAAGTTCTTAGCAATGCATATTACCAATCAAAAATGAAGTTTTGATATATTTTACGGTAGTAAATTTACAAAATATCTTCATGCAACATGATCTTTACTTAATATCCTAATGATTTTTGGCATAAAAGAAAAATGGATAATTTTGACCCATACAATGTATTTTTGTCTATTGCTACAAATATACCTGTGCTCCTTATGACTGCTTTTGTGCTGCAGGGACACACATAACAGTAACTGCATAATGTATTCATGCTGCAGTGCATGCTGAGAACTCACAAAGCCTTAACATTTCAACAGCATGAAATTCTTTGTTCAGACAACTGTGTTTGACTAGTTGGGACAACATTTGGGGTAAATTTGTTAGGCTAACAAGGCCTTTAATGTAGTTTCAGGAAGACAGCATTTTTTAGTATTTGAGACTCAAAAGGTTTCGTAAACGAAAATATTCAGTTGCATTTTTTTACAGTGTATCCCTACAAGAGTGATTACTGATAGACTGTCAGAAAAGTCACATTTTAGAGAATAAAAAAATCCCCCACTGACTTTCAGAGCTACTACATAGTAACGACTTTCTACTTCGAGGACCTTGATGGAAATGTAGTGGAGTGAAAAGTACAATATTTGTCTTTCAAATGTAGTGAAGTCATAAGTTTCCAGAAAGAAAATAATACTCAAGTAAAGTACAGATACTCAAAAAGTGTACTTAAGTACAATCCTCAAGACCCTGGAGCACAAAACCAGTCTTAAGTAGCACAGGTATATTTGTAGCAATAGCCAAAAATACATTGTATGGGTCAAAATTATCCTTTTTTTTAATGCCAAAAATCATTAGCATATTAAGATCATGTTCCATGAAGATATTTTGTAAATTTCCTACCGTAAATATATCAAAACTTAATTTTTGATTAGTAATATGCATTGCTAAGAACTTCATTTGGACAACTTTAAAGGTGATTTTCTCAATATTTCGATTTTTTTTTCACCCTCAGATTCCAGATTTTCAAATAGTTGTATCTCAGCCAAATATTGTCCTATCCTAACAAACCATACATCAATGGAAAGATTATTTATTCAGCTTTCAGATGAAAAATCGACCCTTATGACTGGTTTTGTGGTCCAGGGTCACAAATGGACTTTGTTACTGTCCACAAACCCTCACTAGTGGACGAGTGACATCAGCGGGTCAGCTGTCAATCATCCGTCACTCACTCGTCCACTAGGTGGGGCTCCTGCACAGATGATCACTAGTGACCGAGTGCGTCTCAATCTCTCTGCAGGATCACGGATCAGCGGTTCGAGCGGCTGCCGTACTTCATCTTCGGCGACTTTAACTTCAGGTTGGACTCCAAGCAGGTCATTGAGGTCAGTCTCTCACAAACATTCACACTCTGGCTGTGTTCACAATAGCATGCTACTCTACTGCTGCTGAAGCTTACTGCATAGAGTACTTGTGTGACCTACTACATTTGCTAAAATGTGCAGCAGAACACACTGCTTGAGTACCTTACAGTAACATTTCCACAATGAATTTCCAATACAGTATATATAGTAAATAATTAATATGTTGAAAAACAATTGTGTAAAAAAAAAAAAAAAATCATATATTTAATTAGTGTTTTGAAATACTACACTATTTCATTGAAAATATATTCCATTATAAATATATTTAAACATTTGTTGTTAAATTCTCTCTCACACACACACACACACACACACACACACACAGCGCCTATGTATATATAAACTATTTCTTAAATTAGTTATTATAAATTAGAACATTTCCAAAACAATATGTAGTAAAAGATAATTATAAATAATTAATATATTAAATAACAAATATCTAATATATATATATATATATATATATATATATATATATTAAATATTTTGAAATACTACACTCTTTCAATAAAAATATTTCATTAGAAAAGATATTTGTTATTAAATGCACACACAGCCTATATGTATTTTAACTATTTATTAAATTATTATAAATTATAATGTTTCCCACAATGTTTTTCCAATACAGTACAGGGCTCAACATTAACGCTTGTCCGCTTGTCCGGGACAAGTGAATGTTTTGGACGGGCAAGTGAAAGAGAAATTTACTTGCCCAATCGGACAAGTAACTTGAAAAAGTCAATACTAAAAACAGTAATGACTACCTTTATTTATGATATAGCCTTTGTTATAGGGGTGTGTGATATATATCATTTGCGATAATTTCATAATTGTTGTTTTAACGAGTATATTGCAAGAATCAAACAAAACACACTTACAGAGTGCACGCATACATTACGTAAAGTCGTCTAGGTTAGACTAGCGCACGTGCGAGTGCGTTCTTTCACTGCATGATTCAGTATTACAATGCATGAAGAATGATCAGAAAATTCAAGATATGGGAGCAGAAAATGTATATATTTATATAATTTCATATAGTTTCACACGAAGATCGAGCGCTGTTTTTTTTTTTTTTTTTTTTTTTTTTTTTTTTTTTTTTTTTTGCTCCAAAAACCATCATGATTACAAATGTGATTTTATGCAACAGTTCAATAAACAAGAAGTTAACATTAAGAGACTTACGTTTTAGACACCATATTTCCTGGTTCTGCTCTGTTTCACCAACAAAAATCATTCCAAACACAGCCACAGCACTGTTTTGTGTCTCTGAGCAACATGACGGCGTTTCGTGCCTGAATGAATCAACCGTTTAAATGATTCGGTTCAGTCGCAATGACTCACTTATAAACAGTGACTTGATGCCACCTTCTGGTGGTTTTAATTTCACATTTAAAATATTTTTAAATTTTTTAAATAATTTCAGATATCAGTATTCAACGTTTTATGAATCAAAACATTATTTATTCATTTGTAACTGCAGATTAAAGCATTCCATGTCCCTCAGTGTTTCCTACATTGCAAAGATGAATTTTGTTGATACTGATTTCATTTGTTTGGTAACAGCCCAAATGTCTTATACTAATTGTCTGATTAAATTGAACTAATTAAAAAATGTAAAATTTAAGTTTGAAAATTCATATATAAAAAAGAAGTAAATATTAGCATTTTATTTTTAAGTTTAATATAAAATAATTATATTTGTAATTAATACTCCTTTTTATTTTAAAATATAACAGTGTTATCACACTTTATTATTTTATTTAAAAAGAAAAATCTAACTAAATAAACTAAATGTGTTTTGTATAACTACAATAAATAATTATATTTATAACTCAATTAAAAACAATAAAAAAATTCTCTCCGGGCAAGTAACTTTTATACTCGGACAAGTAAATGACAAATTTACTTGTCCGAAAGACAACCACATGAGAATGCTTAATGTCAAGCCCTGCAGTATCTAGTAAATAATTATATAATGGTACTAAATAATTTTTGATATTTAATAAAGTATAATTATATATTTAATAATTATTTTAAAATATTACACTATTTCATTACAAGTATATTTTATTTATTTATTGTTTTACTTATTTATGCAAAATAAACATTACCTGAAATAAAATATAAAAATACATTTATTTCAGCTGAAGGCAACATTTCTTATTTTTGTTTAGCCTAAAAACAAACAAAAAAAAAACACTTAAACTCTACACTAAAACTTTCAAATTAAATTGAAAACTAAATGCAGCAGTTGACACCGTATCCCACAATGCATTGTGCTTGACTTGACCTTCCATTTCCAGAGTGATGAATAAACCAGATGAAATATGAAACAAAAAAGTTTTTAACATGATCTTTACTCATCATTTGATCAGACTGATAAAGTCACAGCATTAAGACATTCACACACAGAATTGCTCTTAAAATGCTAAATATCTTGGAATTAAAATGCAGGAACTCT
Organism: Spinibarbus caldwelli; assembly: GCA_039654775.1. Lineage (NCBI taxonomy): Eukaryota > Metazoa > Chordata > Actinopteri > Cypriniformes > Cyprinidae > Spinibarbus > Spinibarbus caldwelli. The sequence goes on from CM077243.1 coordinate 1,007,818, forward strand.
AAATTTTTATAGCATCATGTGTTTCACACACTCTCTCTGAAGAGCCTGAAGGGCCTCACTTGTGTTTAAAGGCATCATTAGCACACAATGAGTGTGAGAAAAGCCTCCTCACATAACAATGCTGCTGGAGGGCCGCTCAGCAAACACAGCTGGGCCCCTGAGGACCCTAATGTGAGGGCCGTAAACCAGCTCAGCAGATCTGCGCCTCATTGTTCTCACTCAGGTCCTGTGTGTGGCAGGAAGGAGGTGTTGAATTGCAATTGAATTCATCCATCAGGTTAATGGTTTTTATTAGTTGTCATAAACAAGCCTTAACTTTTTATTTGATGCAGATATTAGTCAGTGTGTCATTTTATAGAAGACACATCTTGATTTGTAACACTGTATAAATGAAAATTAAATGACAAGCTGAATTTGAAGGCTAACAGGGGACTTTAAATCATTATATTTGTGATATTAAGTATTTTTCCACACTTAAATGAGATTGTGTGATTGTGTTTTAGGTAATGCATTATCTTGCAAAAATCAAACCTTTGAAATACAAAGTAATAAAAATTATATATATATGGCAGCAAATCAGAATATTAGAATGATTTCTGAAGGATCATGTGACACTGAAGACTGGAGTAATGATGCTGAAAATTCAGCTTTGATCACAGAAATAAATTATAGTTTAACAGATATTCACATAGAAAACAGATGTTTTAAATGTAATAATATTTCATAATTGTCCTGTTTTTGCTGTACTTTGGATCAAATAAATGCAGCCCTGGTGAGCAGAAGAGACTTCTTTAAAAAACATGAATAAAAATAAAAAAATAAACTATAAAAAAAACTTTCAAATCTAAAATTTTTGAACAGTGCTCAACATTGTTCATTATATTCTTTTAAAATAAATATAATAATATACTACTGTATTTAATGAAATTGTATTATATGTGACCCTGGACGACAAAACCAGTCTTAAGTGTCAATTTTTCAAAATTGACATTTATACATCATCTGAAAGCTGAATAAATAAGCTTTCCATTGGTGTATGGTTTGTTAGGATAGGACAATATTTGGCTGAGATACAACTATTTGAAAATCTGGAATCTGAGGGTGCAAAAAAATCTAAATATTGAGAAAATCACCTTTAAAGTTGTCCAAATGAAGTTCTTAGCAATGCATATTACTAATCAAAAATTAAGTTTTGATACATTTACAGTAAGAAAGTTACAAAATATCTTCATGGAACATGATCTTTACTTAATATCCTAATGATTTTTGGCATTAAAAAAAATCAATAATTTTGACCCATACAATGTATTTTTGGCTATTGCTGCAAATATACCCCAGCGACTTAAGACTGGTTTTGTGGTCCAGTGCCACATATTTGATTAAATAATTAATTTAATGGAAAATTATTTTACAATAATTAAATATAAAATTAAATGCATTAAATAATAATTATTAAATATCTATAATTATTTATCAAAAATAATTATTAAATATATATATATATATATATATATATATATATATATATATATAATATCTATATATCTTTTTGCAGTGTTTTTTCTGACCTTCCGCATTCATTTAAGGCTGATGTCTAATAAACCTTTCATCTGCTGAATTAATTCTTTTACTTCACCAAAGTTTTCATCAGTAAAATGTACTTTGAGCTGCATGTAAATAATAGTTTTAGTTTAACAGCGTTTATTTTTGAAAGCCTTTTCCCCCGGTCACTTACAATCTGAGTTTATATGCTGCTCATGATGGAAACACTAAAGCACAATTCATTACCTGCTCTCCAGCATCATTGAGATGCTGACGTTTGTTGTGTGTGTGTGGTGTGTGTGTGTGTGTGTGAGGTCATTACGTGAACGAAAACACACACACACGTCAAGTCAAGTCAAGTCACCTTTATTTATATAGCGCTTTTAACAATACAGATTGTGTCAAAGCACTTAACAGTATCAAATTGGAGGACAGAGTGTCAGTAATGTATAATAAGATTAAACACTCAATTTTCAGTTAAAGGCATTTTATTATTGAATTCAGAGATGTCATTGTCTAGCTCAGTTTAGATTAAATAGTATCTATGAAATCAAATTATCGTCGATTTGATTTCATAGATACTATTTAAACTAAACTGAGCTAAACAATGACATCTCTGAATTCAATAATGAAATGCCTTTAACTGAAAATGAGTGTTTAATCTTATTATTATACATCTTATTATTATACACACACACACACACACAGACTCTGGACTAGTAAAGCTGGTTTATATGGGTTGTGTTTCACCTGTTTCTATAATATGGCCATCGCTCTGATGTCATCAGTGGCCAGAGCTCGTTAAAATAGATCCGCCGCTCATATAGATGTCTGATTTTTCAAATGTGTGTTGTGTGTGTGTGTGTGTGCAGCAATTATGGTGTAAAGCACATAAACAGGATAGCCTTGAGAGAGCGAGAGAGAGAGTGTGTGTGTGTGTGTGTGTTGGTCTGGCAGTGAGGAACTAGTTCAACACTTTAATGTCAATTAACGTCAGCCACACAATTAGTGTTGGGTCTGAGCTCGACTCTGTATTGATTTTTTTTCCCCTGCAGTTTAGCTAGAGATTGATTTACACTAGGGATGCACCGAATGTTCGGCAACTGAAATTGTTCGTCCGAATAAGCAAAAAAAAACGAATAAATTGTACCGAACAATGCCATGACACAAGCACATAGAGGCGCGCACTAATGCAGCAAACACATCTGCAGTGTGAAAGTATTTAAAACTGTCAGAGAAAGACACAAAAATCATTACAAGTACAGACAGCGAGAGACTGCTTAGCGCCGCACCTCATGTCTCCGATGAGAAGAGGAAGAGGTGGTTGATGCTGGTTCCTGTGATGATTGAAATCGCGAAATGGCCTCAAACGATTAGTAAACTACAGAATGTTATGTTTTCAAATACACGCAAGGATTGCATGTATTCAAACAGCGCTGCACGAGCTCGCGGTGCCAGTGTTCAAAGTCCGAAGCGTGAGGAAAATCTGCGCTAAAACACTGTTACTCGTCATTTGCTTAGTAACATTTTTATTAGTTTTTTTTTAAAGGCATGTTTACAATGTGATATGTGCGACAAACCTCTTTTATAAATTTGCTGTTGTCAACAAAAAGAAGTACTGAGGTCTTCCTGAGGGTTTCTGCCAAAGTAAAAGCTCCATCAACATTCATAAATGTTAGTATTGTAAGTTTACCGTTGTTCTGTAAAATAAAATAAAAAAGTAAGACAATAATAATGATAATAATAATTAACTTACAACAGCTGTATTAATACATTTATTATAACGTTCGCCAAGTGTTCAAATTGGGATCTGTAATATATTCTAATGTTTTAAAAGAAGTCTCTTCTGCTCAGCAAGGCTGCATTTATTTGTACAGTAAAAAATACATGCCTGATGAATGACTTCTTGAATGATCAAGAAGGGGGTCTCAAAAATGGCCAAAAAATATTATTTTACTAACTTATTAATTTTAAGTTAAATTGTGCTTTGTTAGTATAATGTCTGATAGCATGTTAAAAAAAAGGTTCAGTGTTAAGTAAAATTTTGTAAATTGTTGTTTTGTAATTAATTTTTTTTTTTTTTTTGAAAAGCAGGACAAAACAAAAAAAAAATATTTTGGCTATTTAATTTATGCAAAAATATCTAAATATCCTTAGATAAACAAAGATAAACATACTATATTTATATATTTATACTTTTTCATAAAGATATTTTACACTTATGTCTAAGTATGTATAGTATAACTGTCTTTAATTATAAATAAATATATAGTTACACTATTTTTGACTACATACTAGTATAAATATATACTTGAAGATGCTATATGCACTATATTATATTTGAAGTATTATGCTTAAAAATAGTTTATAATTATACAAATCATAATTTAAGACATCTATGCTTAAAGATACTATAAATGCTTAAGTATATATTTATTCATACTTTTTCCATAAAAAAGATTTTATACTTAAAATATTTTGTGTAGTATCTTTAAGTATTTTTTATTTTAAAATGTATAAATCAATATAGTTACATTGTATTTACATATAAACTATTGTAAATGTATACTTGAAGATACTATATACACTATAGTATATTTTAAGTATTATGCTTAAAAATTGTTTATACTCCATTTATACATTTCAGAATTTAAGACTTTTATACTTGAAGATACTATAAATGCTTAAGTATGTTTATTCATTATTTTTCCATAAAAAGATTTTATACTTAAAATATCTTTAAGCATTTTTTAAGTATAAATCAGTATATAGTTACATTATATTTAAATATAAACTAGTATAAATATATACTTGATAGATACTATATACACTGTATTGTATTTTAAGTAAATATTTATTATAGATTAACTATATATTTATTTATGCATATTATAATTTAAGACATCTTAAAGATACATATTTAAATGTATATTAAATATGCATTATACTCGACCTATACTAAAAGTATAAATAAAATTGGTGTTTTGTTTGTTTTTACATTGTATTTTTCTGAATTGAAGGTTAAAGAGAGTCAGTGATTCCTATTTTAATGTCTCTTATTGAACTAATCCGAGAAAACAAAAGTATGTGAATATGATGAGATCCGTGTCACATGTGACCACCTGTGTGCCATGGGCTCCGTTCGACCCAATGCACTGCTGAGATGGAACGGGACCCTAGGGCTCAGCCGGTAGTGATCAGTTTGTGTAGTGACAGCGCCACGGCCGTGTGCCTGGACTCCAGTATATTTAAAATCCCTCCTAATTAAACTTAATAGAATGTAATGTAATTTGTGGGGAAATGGCGGCTGTTCAATCTCAAGATTGATAGGGGCCGACGGGCGGGTTAATTCGGACTTGATCTACTGAGCTCGTGACATAACTTGTGCTGCTTTTAATTGGAGTGTATTGGCTGGTTGATGGGAGGACGCCCCCTATCTGCAGCGCGGGGCAGCACATGTAAACATCAATCTCTCCTTCTTTTGTGCTCTGTCTTTCTGAGGGCCGAGCAGCATGAAATTAAAGGTGGAGCAAGGCCTCGCTGTACGTGACTGATGTAAACTGCTCATTAATGAGCAGACAGAGGCTCATAAAACTTTCATTTTTCAGCATTTGAAGAGCGTTCTAATTGATGGCCTCACGCCAGTGTCAGATCAGTTTGTTTTTACACAGAAATAGAGAAAAACAATAACACTCATGCTCTGTTATGTTATATATTATGTTATGTCATGTTATGTTTTGTAGTATGTTCAATTATGTTGTGCGTTGTTATGTTGCGTAATGTTGTTACGTAATGTTGTTTTATTATCCTATGTTGTTAGATTGTTACATTTTATGTTAAGTTACGTTGTTACGTTTTGTTTGTTACGTTTTGTGTTATGTAATGTTACATTTTGTAGTATGTTAAATTATGTTGTACGTAATGTTATGTTTTGTTATCCTATGTTGTTAGATTGTTACATTTTAAGTTACGTTATGTTACATTGTTACATTTTGTTATGTTATGTTTTGTGTTATGTAATGTTACGTTTTGTGATGTTATGTTTTGAGTTATCCTAACTTATGTTGTTACATTTTGTTATGTTATGTTGTTACGTTTTGATGTTTTGTTGTTACATAGTTTTGTTATGTTATGTTTTGTATTATGTTACGTTTTGGGTTATGTTGCGTTATGTTACGTTACATTTTGTGATGTTATGTTTTGTTATCCTACTTTGTTACATTTTATGTTATGTCATGTCATATTATGTTTTATTTTGTTTTGTGTTGTTACATTGTTTTGTGTTATGTTTTGTTACGTTATTTTACGTTTTGTGTTATGTTACGTTGTGTTACATTTTGTTGTTACGTTTTTTTACTTTATGTTTTGTTATGTAATGTTACATTTTGTGATATTATGTTATGTTTTGTTATCCTGTTATGTTATGTTTTGTTACATTGTTGTTTTGTGTTGTTAAATTGTTTGTGTTGTTTATGTTGTTTTATGTTTCATTGTTTTGTTATTTTATGTGTTATGTTACATTACGTTTTGTGTTGATGCGTGTTTCATTGTTTTGTTACATTATGATTTGTTCTGTAAAGCTGATGTTCTGTTCTGCTCTGTTTTTGTTGTTTTTATGTTTTGTTATTTTGTTATGTTATGTTTTGTTATATTATGTTGTTTTGTTGTGTTTCATTGTTTTGTTACATTTGTTCTGTAAAGCTTATGTTGTTCTGTTTTTTTTTTTTTTTTTTTTGTAGTTTAAGTAAACATGAAAAAAGACCGTTCTTTACATCTTGTATCTGTGTATTGTCGAGTGTGTGTGTGTGTGTGCTGGCTTGCGTGTTTGTCCATATGCGCTTGTGTACATGCACACATGGCAGAATCTGTGGTGGATAGAGACCTCTCAGCCGTCTGTGTGTGTTTGTGTGTGTTAATTCATTCTTACACAATAAAGCTCCATTTCATACAGTGTTTGTGCATTTGGCCCATCATAAATCAAAGGCAGCAGTGGCATTAAGTACACACTACATTAGTCAGGCTAATTAATTTTGGGACACATCCATCCATTAGTCAGTGGTCCTGTGTTTCATGGGACAGATAGAGAGACCCTGACGGCCGCTGTCAAACCAACCATGAAAGTACACACGCACAAGTGTATCTTCACACACAGGCAAACACATCTGTGTGTTTACACACATCTGATCTCCATCCAACAGAGTCAGACGGCACTCTATACACTCACACGCCTGCTGCTGGAATCACTCTTTCTAATGAAATGTAGCCAAATGACTGAAGGAGAGTATAAACTGATGAAAATTATGTACTATAGAGGAGAAGATCACAAACAGTTTAAATGGATGGATAGATAGATAGGTGAATGGATTGATGGATAGATTGAAAAATAGGTGGACGGATGGATGGAACAATAGGTGGATGAACAGATAGATGGATAGACGGACGGACGGATGGATGGATGGATGGATGGAAGGATGGACGGACAGACGAATAAATGGATGGACATACAGATGGATGACGGACGAATGGATGGTTGGATGGAAAAAAAACAGGTGGATGGATGAACAGATGGATGGACGGACTGATGGATGGACAGATAAATAGGTGGATGGATGGAAAGATGGATGGATGGATGAAAAGATAGGTGGATGGGTGGATAAATGGATGGATGGATGGATAGGTGAATGGATTAATGGATAGATCGAAAGATAGGTGGATGGATAGACTGATGGATGGAAAGATGGATTGATGGATGAAAAGATAGTTGGAAGAATGGACGGATGAATGGATTGACGGATAAATGGATGGATGAATGGAAAGATAGATGGATGGACAGACGGATGAATGGATTGACGGATGGATGGATAAATGGATGGATGGACGGATGGATGAATGGATTGATGGATGGATGGATGGATGGACGGACGGATGAATGGATTGACAGATGGATGGAAAGACTGATGGATGGATGGATGGAAAGATAGGTGGATGGACGGATGGACAGAGATGGATGGATGGATGGATTGACAGATGAATGGACTGATGGATGAATGGATTGACTGATGGATGGAAAGACTGATGGATGGATGGAAAGATAGGTGGATGGACAGACAGATGAATGGATTGATGGTTTGATGGATGGATGGATGGATGGACGGATGAATGGGTTGACGGATGAATGGATTGACGGATGGATGGAAAGACGGATGGATGGATGGATGGATGGAAAGATAGGTGGATGGACGGATGGACAGACGAATGAATGGATTGATGGATGGATGGATGGATGGATGGAAAGATACACTGCAAAAAATGATTTTCTTACTTAGATTTTTTGTCTTGTTTCCAGCCAAAATATCTAAAAATTATTCAATCAAGAAAGATTTTCTAGAAAAAAAATATAAGTGAGAAAAGCACTTTTTTGCAGTGTAGGTGGATGGATGGATGGATAGATAGAAAGTAATTTGACAGATAGATGAATGAATGGAAACATAGGTGGATGATAGATAGATAAAATATGGATGAATGGACAGATGGAGAAATGGATGGATGGATGATATAGTTTGTTGTTTTAGTCGTTTATTTGTTAGGGAGTTTCCTGCAGTGTGTGTTTGTGTGTGTTGTTTTTGCGTGTTTCTTGTTTGCGCTGTAGTTCGTCAGGAAGAGTTGCATAACGATGCGTTGATTCTCCTCATGGTTGAGCGTTTGCTCCAGATAAATCCACATGATCTCTGATGGACAAGCGTGTTTTTAAAGCGCTAACAAAGAGCGTCACAGATCGCGCCTTTAATCTGAGCCTAATTAAAGCAGAGAGAATGAAGAACAGCTACAGGCTGTTCCTCTCACAGCCTCATTAACAACAGGCCGTTTGAGCAAAGCTGGAGCGGAGGGCTTCGCCTGGCACAGACATCACAGAACCTTACGCCATCACACTCCATTCAGAGCCTGCTGCATTCTTCAGACACTATCATGCTACTGCTCTCTCATGAACAAACGTTTAATAGCTCAGATCATTTTATTACTTATTTTCTCTTTTTTTTAAGCACCAACATTTATTTTATTTATTTTATTTTATATTTATTTTAATTTAATTTTAGTTTTATAGTTCTTTATATTTTAATGTTATGTTTATTTTATTCTTATTTTCTGTTCGTTTATTTGACTTTTTATATTTTTTATTTTATTTTGAATTGTAATTTTATTTTATTCTATTTTTGTTATTTTAGCTATTTATACTTTTTTATCTATATACTTTTAGCTATATACTTTTTATCTTATTTTTTATTCTATTTTTATTTTATTTTGAAATTCTATTTTTATTTTATTCTATTTTTGATATTTTAGCTATATATTAGTTTATTTTATTTTCCCTTATTTTTATTATATTTTTATTTTATTTTGAAATTATATTATTTTATTTTATTCTATTTTTGTTATTTTAGCTATTTATGTTAGTTTATTTTACTTTTTTCTTATTTTTATTCTTTTTATTTTATTTTGAAATTATTTTTATTTATTCTATTTTTGATATTTTAGCTATATATTTATTTATTTTATTTTCGCTTATTTTTATTATTTTTATTTTATTTTGAAATTATATTATTTTATTTTATTCTATTCTATTTTTGTTATTTTAGCTATTTATGTTAGTTTATTTTACTTTCCTCTTATTTTTATTCTATTTGTTTTATTTTGAAATTATATTATTTTATTTTATTCTATTTCTTATGTTATTTTAACTATTTTAAGTTGTTTTATATATAATTGGATCCGGGTTTTAAAAATTCATTTTACTTTTTATCTTATTTTTATGCTATTTTTATTTTATATTTTATTTTTATTTTAGTTTAACTTTATATTATATTTTGTTTCTTGTTCTATATTCTTACAGAAATCTATTTTTTTCTATATATTTTTTTATTTTTCTTTTTCTTTTAGTTTAGTTTACTTTTTATGTTATTGTA
>CM077243.1:1021865-1106865 GCA_039654775.1 Spinibarbus caldwelli
CTCACCCTATCCACAGGGGTCCCACTGATCATAAGAGGAGTGTAGGGCCGCTGCTGTCTCTTCCTGAAGTCAACAATCAGCTCTTTAGTTTTGCTCACATTCAGAGAGAGACAATTGTCGTGGCACCAAGATGTAAGTTTCTCCACCTCATCCAAGTATGCGGTCTCATCATTATTGGAAATGAGGCCCAGAACCACAGTATCATCAGCGAATTTGATGATAGATGTGGAGCTGTGGGAAGACACGCAGTCGTGTGTGTAGAGAGAGTAGAGCAGGGGACTCAGGACATAGCCCTGTGGGACTCCTACGTTCAGGGTGATGGAGTTGGAGGTGAACTGGCCTACTTTCACCACTTGAGGTCTGCCGGTGAGGAAGTTCAGGATCCAGTCACAGAGTGAAGAGTTAATGCCGAGGTCTATGAGTTTAGAAGCTAGCTTGCTGGGGACAATAGTATTGAAAGCTGAGCTATAGTCGATAAATAGCAGCCTTACATAGTTCCCGTTGTTGCTGTCAATGTGTGTGAGAGAAGAGTGCAGGACGTGAGAGATGGCATCTTCAGTAGATCTATTGGGACGATAGGCAAACTGAAGAGGGTCCAAAGTACCAGGGATGGATGAGCAAATGTAGTTTTTTACCAGTCTCTCAAAGACCTTCATGACTATTGATGTGAGGGCAACTGGACGATAGTCATTCAGACAAGAGGGTTTATTGTTCTTAGGCACAGGGATGATGACAGATTTTAAAGGAGGTGGGAACCACAGAGGTAGCAAGGGACTCATTAAAGATGGAAGTAAACAAACCAGTGAGCTGATCAGCGCAGGACCTCAGAACACGGCCAATAATCCCATCAGGTCCGGCTGCTTTCCTGACATTCACTTGCTTTAGGGCCCTCCGAACATCGTCCTCCGACGCGGTGATTACATGATTATCGCTGCTCTGACTGCCGCTATCTGACGCGCTGATCGGCAGAGTCGCGCAGCCGCGATTGCTTTCAAAGTGGCCAAAGAAAGAGTTTAACTCGTCAGCCAGCAACGGATCTGATCTCACCTCAGCAGAGGATTTATTTCCGAAGGCACATATGGTCCTCAGTCCCTGCCACATTAGTCGGGCGTCTGTTCATAACACTGTTTAGAAGGAGTCATTGAGAGGGTCTTTTCTGCTCCTTTATTGAAGATCATTCCAGATTCCAGCGTAAGAACACAGTTTCCTGGAGAAGCACATCACTCCGTGTCCACATTTACATGCTGAAAACACATTTTACTGAGCAGACATTTAATATGATGATTCAGTTACTGTTCAGAATTGTTAAAAATCAGCTTTAAAGTGACCAGAACATCTCCAGTACAGTGGGTTTTTTTTTTTTTTTTTAATTTTATGTTGAAATCATATACACCCTTTGATTGCTTGTAAATTTCACAAATAATTATAAAGAAATGGCCAGGGTTATTATAGGCAACTAAAACTGAATCTACAATTAAAACTATTTTTTAAAAAAACTAAAAAAAAAAACTAAATAAATAAATAAATGTAGCGGTAATAAAGTAAAATATATAAATATAAAGTAAAATACAATAAATAATAAAATATAAATGTTAAATAATTAAATAAAAATTAATGTATACAGCTGCTATAATAAAAAAAAATGAAAAAAAATGTTAGCAGAAATAAACTAAAGTATATAAAATACAATAAATAATACAATATAAATTTTGAATAAATATATTGAAGAAAAATATATAAAATGTACCTAAAATATATTGTATTATACTATAATATAATATTATAGAAAGTATAAATATACAAAGCTAATAAATATTAGTAATACTAGTAAACCTATAAATTGTTTAAATTAACTATTAAATATTATACACATACACAAACACACACACAGCTAAAAATATAATAGAAATTATATAAATATGTAATATCATAAATTTAATAGAAATTATATAATTTATGTAACTTTTCCTTGTTTACTTGTGCTAAATTTGATGGAAATTCAGGCATTCATCTCCATTAGAATACAAGCTTAATCTTTATCTGTAAACGTGGTCTTTTTTTCTCGTTTTCATTGCGTTTTGACTGTCCGGTTTCTCTCAATCTCTCTGTTTTTCTCCAACTCTGTCCTCAGTTGCTCATTTTCTGGGCTGTGATGGCAGCACTGTAGAATTATGGGATAAAAATCAATAGTGTCAGGATTGAGTGATCAGGGAAAGTTTTAGTGCTTTACGCTCAAGGCTTCATCAACATGCTTTAAAGCTGGTCTCCTTGAAGCCTGAGCACAGGACTCCAGATTAATCGCCTCCAGCAGAGCATCATGGGATTGGCCTGAACACACGGGGCTTGTTGTAGGATGTAGTAACTTTTGTGCCACATTTTTCTGACTGTGTGACATTCACTGACTGGATGCTGAGCTGAAAGTTGCATATTAATATATATATGTATATGTATATATACATATATGTATATATACATATATACATATATATATATATATATATATATATATATATATATATATATATATATATATATACATATATATATATATACATACATACATACATACATATATATACACACACTACCAGTCAAAAGTTTTTGAACTAAGATTTTTAATGTTTTTTTTTAAAGAAGTCTCTTCTGTTTACCAAGCCTGCATTTATTTGATCCAACGTACAGCAAAAACAGTAACATTTTGAAATATTTTTGCTATTTAAAATAATTGTTTTCTATTTGAATATATTTTAAGATGTAATTTATTTCTGTGATCAAAGCTGAATTTTCAGCATCATTACTCCAGTCTTCAGTGTCACATGATCCTTCAGAAATCATTCTAATATGCTGATTTGCTGTTCAAGAAACATTTTATTATTATTATTATCAATATTTAAAACAGTTGAGTATATTTTTTCAGGATTCTTTGATGAATAGAAAGATCCAAAGATCAGCATTTATCTGAAATAAAAATATATGTGCAGGGCTCTACGCTTACTTTTTCTTTTAGGCGCGCTTGTGCTCCTAATTTAATAAATTTAGGAGCACGGTCAAAAATTCTGATCAAAAAATTAACCTTCTTATTACGAGGTGATATTTACTCCTTAAAGTGATTTACAGGGAATTTAGTTTTTACCTTTGTAATGGCATTTTTCTAAGTTTATTAAAAGTATGTCATCTTTTGTCAAATTTAAATATATTTATAAGCTTTTTAACATTTTTAATTAAAACAACAGAATAAGAAGTAGAATAAGAATGTTACCAATAAAATTAAATCAGTATTTAAGAAATAAATTTGTACTACAGAGGTGGCACAGAAGAACACAAAAGTGGCTTGTAGGTGTATTTTCAGACATTTAATGAGGCTCAGAGGTTGCATGAGTGCAATTCATAAATTCATGTTGAGGTTAATGTTTTAAATATACAATTTTGAATATAGAAATATTAAATTATTTAAATAACAGAAAAGATACATTAAAAAATTTAATTAAACCTACCAGCAGGTAGCGTCAAGTCACTGATTTTATCACTGAATCATTCATTTAACTGATTCGTTCGAACGGCTGATTCATTCAGGAACGAATCATCTGACTGTCTTTATGAATGGGTAATTGAATCATTGACTCACTAGATTCATTTAAAAACGCAGTTAATTCATAAACGAAACACCGCTGTGTTTGAATGGAAATGCGCAGTGGCTCAAATGTGACTTTGTCTGAAACTATTTTCATTGACGAAATAGAGCAAAATAAGGCAATAGTGTTGTAGTCACACAATATAAGTCACTTAATATTAACTTCTTGTTTAATGAACTGTTGTATTAAATCAATATCACATTTGCAAGCTGTCACTCTCCTTAGTTCATCACGATCTCACAAAACTCCATTATAATCAACGCAGCTCTCTACACTGCAGTTAATCTCTTATTTACTCTCTGTCTACACTTTGTTTGTTATAATGAGAGGATACGTCTCATTACTCAACGCTGCAAAAACACGTAAGTACGTTAGAAACCTTTGAAGCTCCCTCAGCGCAAACACAAATATGCTGATCGGGTCAGTCGCACAGGTGCTCCTAAATATTTTTTTATAGTCGCACGCAGTGGTTTTCAGTCGTGTGTGTATGTGTGTGTATGTATGTGTATATATATATATATATATATATATATATATATATATAATATTAGGGGTGTAACGATACGCGTATTCGTATTGAACCGTTTGGTACGAGGCTTTTGGTTCGGCACGCATTACAAACCAAACGATTCGTTGGACTAATCCTGTTACGTTTGTAAAATAAAAGAGCTTAAAGTGTGTGAAATATCAGTGCGACTGCGCTCAACAACGCAGCCAAATATGTTAACAGGCATCGTGCCCCGCAATAATTACCACATAACTGATGCTCTGCGAGGATAAGATTAGGCTATATTTACTCCTCAATTAAAATGTTTTTAAAAAAGGTATTTTAAAACAGGTCTATTAGGCTATAGGCTACCTACAATGAATTATAGTCCTATAATTAAAATATTAACACTGCACTCATCAATAAAAATCAATGAAATAAAAAGCTTTTATTTCAAGCGCCGACTTTCAAAAACAACCTGTTTAACACGAAATACGTTTCTTATTTTTTTCCAGTATGTACGGGCCACAAGAGAAATATAAAGTAAATAACTGAAAACAGCTATAGGCTGTACTGTTATCAGCATGTTGAAGTAGATTGGTCTCTCTTTGTCTCTGAGAGAATATGCGGCGTCAGATGCCGAAAGCTCTGTCTTTACTCCGTCATTCCGTTTTTACTTTCACTTTCTGCTTATAGTGAATTGACTGAGATTAAGACGTTCACCAGCATAAATCTTGCGCTAAGTTGGCACGTGTGCAAACCCTGGTGCAAACGCGTGCTTGTGTGATATCCATTGGCTCGCCTTCATGGTTTAAAACAGAAATATTTCCAACATTGTGACGTAACCAATTGCCCCGCCCCCCGTATCGAAAACGTACCGAACCGTGACACCACTGTCGTATCAAACAGAAACCGTGAATTTTGTGAACCGTTACACCCCTAATACACACACACACACACACACACACACACACATATATATATGGGGGGGGTTGGGGGTGGTATAGAAATGGGGGGTTATAGAAATGAATACTTTTATTTAGCAAGGATGCTTTAAATTGATCAAAAGTGATGATAAAGACATTTATAATGTTACATAAGATTTCTATTTCAGGTAAATGCTGTTCTCTGAACTTTCTATTCATCAAAGAAACCTGAAAAAATTCTACTCAGGTGTTTTCAACATAATAATAATAATAATAATAATAATAATAAGTGTTTCTTGAACAGCAAATCAGCATGTTAGAATGATTTCTGAAGGATCATGTGACTGGAGTAATGATGTTGAAAATTCAGCTTCAAAATCACAGGAATAAATTACATTTTAAAATATATTCAAATAGAAAACAGTTGTTTTAAATAGTAAAAATATTTCAGAATTTGACTGTTTTTGCTGTACTTTGGATCAAATAAATGCGGGCTTGGTGAACAGAAGAGACTTCTTTAAAAAAACATTAAAACTCTTGCTTTTCAAAAACATTTGACTGGTAGTGTAATTGCAGTTTTTGTAATGCAAAGTAATTGCAGTATTTTGTTTTATATGAATATGTAATATGAATTACAGTATGTTTCATCTTTATAGATTTTGTTTCCTCTGAATGTCTTCATTCCTGCACTGATTGTCTCTGTGTCTGTTTATTGTTTGCTTGAGTATGAAATGAATGTTAATGTGATTTGAGTGGAGGTCAGTGAGAGTGCGCTCGGATTGAGTTTATGTCCAGTGGCTGAAGTCACATGACCCGCGGAGTCCAATCAGAGGCGCGTGTGCTCAGGTCAGCCTGAATTTGTGTTGATGCACCTGGTGTGTAATCAGGATCACGGGCTTTAATTAATGATGTGTTTTAATAAGCTGCAGCAGAACACATGATGAGATCAGGAGAAATGAATCTGATCACTCACCGTCACAGAACACATGATCAATCAGCCCGCCTCTGACTCTGTGTTTGATTGATTACAGTATTGATGCGACTGGAAACACAAGTGTTGATATTAAAGAGTTTTTGGCTTCTGTTGTCAAGCTTTAACATGTTTTTGAGTTCATCTTCACCTGCTTTAATGAATGTACAGAATAATTCCAGAAGTACCATAGTACTACCATGGTTTGTGGACAGTTTGAGTGCAGTGTTAATATCTGATTAAGGTAATCCATCAGTACCATGGTATAGAAGTATCACCATAGTATCACCACAGTACATTATGTAAGAGTAGACAGAGATTCGAATACAAATGTGTTTGTGTATTGTTTTGGATAGATAGATAGATAGATAGATAGACATAGATAGCTAGATGATAGATAGATAGATAGATAGATAGATAGATAGATAGATAGATAGATAGATAGATAGATAGATAGACAGATAGCTAGATGATAGATAGATAGATAGATCGAAAGACATAGATGGATAGATAGAAAGAAAGATAGATAGATAGATCGAAAGACATAGATGGATAGATAGAAAGAAAGATAGATAGATAGATAGATAGATAGATCGAAAGACATAGATGGATAGATAGATAGATAGATAGATAGATAGATAGATCTGGAAAAAAATAAGATACCACTTGAAAATTCTCAGTTTCTCTGGGTTTACGATTTGTAGTTATCTGTTTGAGTAAAACATATTTTTTTGTTTTATTCTGTAAACTACTGAGGAAATTTCTTCCAAATTTTAAATAAAAATGTTGACATTTAGAGCATTTTGGCATACATAATGGCAGTTGGTCAAAATGACAAAAAAATGCTTTCGGATGTTTGTTCATTTTTAGACAACACAATATCAGTGTTTTAACTTCAGAAGAGTTAAGAGATCAATATTTGGTGGAATAACCCTGATTTGCAACCACAACAAATTAAAACATTTGTTATCAGACAGTTATAGAATAAATATTAACATTTAACTCGAACACATGTCCAGTAAATCCAGAGAAACTTTTTTATAATTATTTTTCTAATTATATAATTAAACGTGCCATTTGAAATTCAAAGAACAATTTTATATAGATAGATAGATAGACGGACAGACAGATAGATGGACTGATAGATAGACAGATAGATAGATGGATAGATAGACAGACGGATGGACGGACAGAGATAGACAGATAAATAAATGATAGATAGATAGATGGATAGACGGACGGATAGACAGATAGATAGATAGATATGATATGATATGATATGATATGAATGAAATAATCATATATAAATAATTACATACAAAATAAAATATAAAAAAAAAATATAAACTTTTTCTGTGAACTTTAAAATTGACAGTTGAAATTAAAATGTAAGCATAACTCTTTCCATGAATTATTTATTCCCCATTTGTGTGTAATTCCTGATTGTACATTAGTGTCATTCTTTGCTTTAAACTGTACAATTAATCATTGATTTCTCTTTTTGCTCATAGAATATTCAGTATTTTGTGTTTATTTATTTCTTAAGTAGTTATTTTAAAAGTAATGTACATTCAGAGGGTCAGTATCACAAAATAAACCTTGTAAACGATCAGATGATTTTATACCATCTGAAGCCTCATGGTTTCTGAATATGAGTGGTTTCTGAACTCTGCATCGGTCTGTTGAGCTCCGCTTGAGTTTCTGCTTGGCTGACTTTCAATCTGAGCATTCTGAGTTTTTCTTTCCAGGTTTTGATCACGAAGAAGTTCTTGAGAGAACTCCGAAGCGACTGAAACGTGTGACTCTGGCCCTTTTGAGCTGTTTTTACAGGGCTATTCATTACAAAATCAGCTTAATGAGAGCAAAGCGCATTAGTGGCTCCCGCCGCTGCAAATGACTGAAAGATGGAGCGATTTGTTGGCTCTTTAGAGAGCGGCTTAAGCTGAAGCTGTTTGTTCTGCTCTGAGCGCCGGCTTTCTGACATTTCCCTCCGAAGGGTTTTCCTGCCGCTTTTATTGGCTTGACCTGATTAGCTAATCTGTGCTTTGAATTTCAATGGCGCTGGGAACCGGATTACCTCATTCAACTGTCCTCAAACACAGATGGCCCAATGTTTAACCGATTGTTAAAAGGGAATTTAACCTAGCACACAGCCTTTAAGCGGAGAAATAAAGAGAGATGCTTCTGTGCAGATGTTGTGATATTAAATCGATGTCGTCTCTTTTTCTTCTTCTCTTCAGAGTCTTTGCTCGACGGCCGTCATGCAGACAGTGAAAACTGACACCAATGAAGTCGACAAACTCATCTTCAGAGAGTCAGACAATGACCGCAAGGTGAAGACTTTCACTGATTCATTTAGTTATTCGTTTATACACTTCCAGTCAGAAGTTCTTCTTTAAAGAAGTCTCTTCTGTTCACCAAGCCTGCATTTATTTAATCCAGCAAAAACAGTAACATTTTCAAATATTTTTGCTATTTAAGATAGCTGATTTCTATTTGAATATATTTTAAGATGTAATTTATTCCTGTGGTTTCAAAGCTGTATTTTCAGCATCATTACTCCAGTCACATGATCCTTCAGAAATCATTCTAATATTCTGATTTGCTGCTCAAGAAACATTTCTGATTATTGGGGGGGGGGATACTTTTATTTAGCATTCTTGCTAAATAAAAGTATCAATTTCTAAGAAATTATAGAAATTGATACTTTTATTTAGCAAGAATGCTTTAAATTTATCAAAAGTGATGATAAAGACATTTATAATGTTACATAAGATTTCTATTTCAGATAAATGCTGTTCTTCTGAACTTTCTATTCATCAAAGAAACCTGGAAAAATTCTACTCAGCTGTTTTTAATTACATTTTAAATTACATTTTAAACTATATTCAAATAGAAAACAGTTATTTTAAATAGTAAAAATATTTCAAAATGTTATTGATTTTGCTGTACTTTGGATCAAATAAGTGCAGGCTTGGTGATCAGAAGAGACTTCTTTAAAAACATTAAAAATCTTACTGTTCAAAAACTTTTGACTGATAGTGTGTGTGTGTGTGTGTGTGTGTGTATATATGTATATGTGTGTATATATATATATATATATATATATATATATATAGACACACACACACACACATACACACAAATGTTGGTGGAATTCACAAGGGTTCACAAACTTTTTCCTAACTCATCAGTTGAAGATCTTAAGTCTAAACATAATCAGGAAATTATGACGCTTTTTATTATATACTAGTACCATTCAAAAGTTTGGGTCTGTGGGATTTTTTATTTATTTATTTTTGTTTATTTTTGGAAAGTCTCAACTGCTCACCAAGGTTGCATTTATTTGATCAAAAATACAGTAAAAACAGTGAAATATTATTATAATGGAAAACAGCTGTTTTGTATGTGAATACAGGTGCATCTCAATAAATTACAATGTTGTGGAAAAGTTCATTTATTTCAGTAATTCAACTCAAATTGTGAAACTCGTGTATTAAATAAATTCAATGCACACAGACTGAAGTAGTTTAAGTCTTTGGTTCTTTTAATTGTGATGATTTTGGCTCACATTTAACAAAAACCCACCAATTCACTATCTCAACAAATTAGAATATGGTGACATGCCAATCAGCTAATCAACTCAAAACACCTGCAAAGGTTTCCTGAGCCTTCAAAATGGTCTCAGTTTGGTTCACTAGGCTACACAATCATGGGGAAGACTGCTGATCTGACAGTTGTCCAGAAGACAATCATTGAAACCCTTCACAAGGAGGGTAAGCCACAAACATTCATTGCCAAAGAAGCTGGCTGTTCACAGAGTGCTGTATCCAAGCATGTTAACAGAAAGTTGAGTGGAAGGAAAAAGTGTGGAAGAAAAAGATGCACAACCAACCGAGAGAACCGCAGCCTTATGAGGATTGTCAAGCAAAATCCATTCAAGAATTTGGGTGAACTTCACAAGGAATGGACTGAGGCTGGGGTCAAGGCATCAAGAGCCACCACACACAGACGTGTCAAGGAATTTGGCTACAGTTGTCGTATTCCTCTTGTTAAGCCACTCCTGAACCACAGACAACGTCAGAGGCGTCTTACCTGGGCTAAGGAGAAGAAGAACTGGACTGTTGCCCAGTGGTCCAAAGTCCTCTTTTCAGATGAGAGCAAGTTTTGTATTTCATTTGGAAACCAAGGTCCTAGAGTCTGGAGGAAGGGTGGAGAAGCTCATAGCCCAAGTTGCTTGAAGTCCAGTGTTAAGTTTCCACAGTCTGTGATGATTTGGGGTGCAATGTCATCTGCTGGTGTTGGTCCATTGTGTTTTTTGAAAACCAAAGTCACTGCACCGTTTACCAAGAAATTTTGGAGCACTTCATGCTTCCTTCTGCTGACCAGCTTTTAAAGATGCTGATTTCATTTTCCAGCAGGATTTGGCACCTGCCCACACTGCCAAAAGCACCAAAAGTTGTTTAAATGACCATGGTGTTGATGTGCTTGACTGGCCAGCAAACTCACCGGACCTGAACCCCATAGAGAATCTATGGGGTATTGTCAAGAGGAAAATGAGAAACAAGACCAAAAAATGCAGATGAGCTGAAGGCCACTGTCAAAGAAACCTGGGCTTCCATACCACCTCAGCAGTTCCACAAACTGATCACCACCATGCCACGCCGAATTGAGGCAGTAATTAAAGCAAAAGGAGCCTCTACCAAGTATTGAGTACATATACAGTAAATGAACATACTTTCCAGAAGGCCAACAATTCACTAAAAATGTTTTTTTATTGGTCTTATGAAGTATTCTAATTTGTTGAGATAGTGAATTGGTGGGTTTTTGTTAAATGTGAGCCAAAATCATCACAATTAAAAGAACCAAAGACTACTTCAGTCTGTGTGCATTGAATTTAATACACGAGTTTCACAATTTGAGTTGAATTACTGAAATTAACTTTTCCACAACATTCTATTTTATTGAGATGCACCTGTAACTGTTAAAATGTAATTTATTTCTGTGATCAAAGCTGAATTTTCAGCATCATTACTCCAGTCTTCAGTGTCACATGATCCTTCAGAAATCATTCTAATATGCTGATTTGCTGCTCAAACATTTCTGATTATCAATGTTGAAAACAGTTGTGCTGCACAATATTTTTGTGGAAACTGTGATACATTTTATTTTTCAGGATTCACAGATGAATAGAAAGTTCAAAAGAACAGTATTGATTTGAAATAGAAATCTTTTGATACATTATAAATGTCTTTACTGTCACCTTTGATCAGTTTAATGCATCCTTGATGAATAAAAGGATTGCTTTCTTTAAAAAAAGTAATCTTGCTGTCCCCAAACTTTTGAACCAGAACCAATGTCACACGCTTTATTTATAATATCAGATCTCATTGGTTTCTGATGTTAAAGTGTGTTCACTGAAGCTATCATTTTTATTCTCTATCCTCTCATAGGTTGTCCTACAGCTGGAAAAGAAGTTATTTAACTACATTAACCAGGACGTTTTCCGGGAAAACAATGGAACGCTGGTAAGAGACGCATTCCTGTTTAGATGAATGTTTGATTTCTGTCTTCCTGAATGAGACACTTTGATTGAGAGCAGCTGCGGAGTGTGATGAACTTTATGAATTAAGATGATTAGCTGCACACTGGATGTCATTGTAGATAGAGATGAGAGAGCAGGTTATGATCGAGAGGTCAGACCTCAGTCGTGTGATCTCAATCCTCAAATCAAACCTTGCACAGAGACGCATTCACAAAATACAAATAATAGATCACATTCCATTTTAATTAAGTACAGTTATTTGAAAATAAATTAAAAAATTAATTAAATTAAATAAATAAAAATAACTAGCTTTTCATTTGTTTTAAAAGTTTTAGTAATTTATTTAGAAATTAATTAATTAAAACAAAATAAATAAAAATTAAATAAGTAAAAATGTAAATAAAATAAATGTAAATAAAATAAATAAATGTAAATAAAAATTAAATAAGTAAAAATGAAAATAAAAATGTAAATTAAAGTAAAAATAAATAAAAATGTAAGTTAATTAATTTAAAAAAATGTTGATATCCAATCAAACTCTAATGTTACTAATATTTTGGTACTTGTTATCAGTCTTTAGCCAAATTAAACTGATGCCAGCATGGATAGTTGACATACTCTTGTCCTGAAAAACTAATTTATTGTAAAAATTCGTACTTTAAATGTTTTCATATGATCAGAGTGTGTTTTTGTTGTTCACACAGAATGCATTTTTGCATTTTCTGTTTACTGCGCACACTGTTTCTTCTAAAGCTAAAACAGTAATACTCTAATGCAACAACCTTCATACTTTCAGTGTGGAAAACTTGGTTTATTAAGCAATGCAGACATGCACTAGCAAGATGCATCAAATGTTTTGCAACATCTAGTTTATGATGTGTGTGTTTGATGCGTGTGCACTCAAGTTAAAATAAGCTACATTTTTTCAAAAAAATGCTTCTCAAGACCTTGTGTTTTTCTCCTTCCACAGACCTACGTCTAGCTTTTATTGCATTTATAAAGAAAATAACCATATGAACGGCCTCTTAAAGTGTGTTAACATCATATCAGAATTACTAAGAGTTTCTTTCAGTTGTGCAACAATTGACACAACAATTCAGTTGTGTCACAAATCACTTCATCAGTTAATAAGTCTTGTTTCTCACATTTAAACAGTCTGTATGTGCAGCTGGTATATATTGATACCAGTAATTCATGCATTGATGCAGTCAATGTGAGCTGGTTTTATTTTAGTATTAGTGAGAGATATTATTATAGTTTTTAATTTTTTTTTTTTTTTAATTTTTTGTGTGTTTTTCATTTTCATTTTAAATTTAATTGAAGTTTTAGTAATCTTGTGTTTGTTTTTATTAGTTATTGTTTTTTATGTTTTATTATTTTTATTTCAGTTTTAGTTATCAGATTAAATGAATATGAGAACTTGCCTTGGCAAGTGACTGAAATATATATTTACATTGTGTAGTTTATATTGTGAATTTTCTTTTATTGCTATATTTTCCATTTTCATTTTAACTAGTTTTAGTAATTTAGTTGTTTTTATTTTTTTTATGTTTATATATTTTTAAAATTATTCAGTTTTAGTCATCAAGTTAAACAAGATGAAAATGAAAAAAGTTGCATTGGCAACTAGCTGAAATGTATTTTTCTATAGTTTAATTTTTGAGTTTTTATTTTTCCATTTTTCTATTTTCATTTAAATTTTAATTAAGGTTTTAGTCATTTTGTTGTGTTTTAATTATTTTAATTAGTTATTGTTTTTTATATATGTTTATATAGTTTTTATTATTTTATTTCAGTTTCGGTTTTAATTTTTATTATCAAGTTAAACTAAATGAAAATGAGAATTTGCATTGGCAGCTAGATGAAATATATAGTTTTAGTATTTATTTTTTTATATATTTTGAATTACATTTTATTTTTAGATTTTTTATTTTCATTTAAGTTTGAAATGTTTTAGTACTTGTATTGTGTGTAAATTTCTTTTTTTTTTCTTTTTTTAAATGTTTATATAGTTTTTATTATTTTTAATTTAATTTTCAGTTTTAGTTATCAAGTTAATGAAAATAAAAAGTTGCATTGGCAACTTGCTTAAATATGTTTTTATATTCTATTTGTTTATACATTGTGAATTATTCTTTTTTTTTTTGTTTATATCATTTTTATTACTTAATATAGATTTTTTATTTTAAAATGAAAATAAGAAGTTGAAATTAATAGCTGAAATATGTTTTATATTTAATTTCAGTTAATGTTTACTTTATTCCAAATGTGAAATAAGCTCATAATCTGAGAGTATGAAAGCAATGAGGATTGTTTTCCAACGTCTGTCTGTTTATTCCTTCTCAAAATTGCCAAGAGAATCATTAACAGGAGCATGGAGCTGAAATCGTTAAGCGGATCGGTGTGTGTGTGCGCGTGTGCTTGCGTGTGTGTGTGTGAGTGAGTGAGTGAGTGTGTGTGCGCATGTGTGAGTGTGTGTGCGCGTGTGTGAGTGTGTGTGCGCGTGTGAGTGTGTGTGTGTGTGAGAGAGAGTGTGTGTGCGTGCGTGCGTGCGTGCAAGATGGATGTCCTGATGGCACATGAGAGATAATCTGATGGTCATGCTCTACTTAAACACAGCGTCTTATGATCCCTGGAAAACAAACTGCCTCCAGAAGGACAAATGCAACCCTCAGCATCCTTCATCAACTACTAGACTTGTACCGGCTTGACAGAAATTTAATTCGAGGCAGCTCTCGAAAATAATTATTGTATTTTGAAAGGAGTAATCATTGGTCAGGACATGATTGAATACGTCCATGCCTATTGACTTTTGCCATGATTAATAGCTTTGTTTAGTCGATATAGCCATCCAAATTGTATAATTAATTATCCGGCTGGCTGTCAGGCGCTGAGGATGGAGCACTCTGATGAGGATTTGGGAAGATTAAATTTTCTGTGTGTGTGTGACTCTCATTGATTTTGCTTCAGTGTCTCTTTATTGAAACTTTATCAGGTGGATCCGAGTGGAATCCGGAAGGAGTGATGAACTTTCTGTACACGCTCTACATCGCTCAAACCGCAGTTTTTAAGAGTCCGAATAAATAAATAAATAAATAACGTGCGCCATATTTCAGCTGTCGTTCTGGCTGAGGCGTCGCTAATCAAAGCAGACTCTGGAAAACGCTGTGTGAATGAGAATCACATCAGTGCTATTAGCGTTTTTATCAGACTGATCAGATCGCTGCTCGTTATTTACAACTCAAACTGCGTATTCTGTACATTATTATGGTTTGAGGTCTGATTTCACTTGTATAGTGCTTCATGTAATACAAAAGCTTTACAGTACAAACAGGAAAGCCTCAGGAAAATAGTCATTTCATATCAGTCATTTCAGTTCAGACTGCAGCTGTAACTATAAATCAGCTCTACTGAAGATTATGTAGACTGTAAAAAAATACTTTTTGAAGTCATGAATAAAAGAAAGATTATTGGAGTATTTTTTACAAAAAAAAAAAGAAAAGCTATTTCACTATTTCAGCTTTAAAAAATTCACTTTATTTCAGTGTTTTTTTTTTTACTTTTCTTTGTAATTAATTGTGAAATTTACTAGCAATTCATGAGTAAAAATTGTTTCTGCAACAAATTTCTTTCAGTGTAGTGTCATATTCAGCAACCTGATTCAGTAGTTTCAGGAACAGCTAAATCAATACATTTTACTGAATATCAATTGTCTTTAAATTGAAGTCAAATTGATCAGATTACAGTTTCCATTTTTTAATGCTGTTTTTCTTTTGTTTTAAAGACAATATAATATTGATTATTTGACCATAAAATATTTAGCTCTCATTTCATCTGAGTTTTATATTTCAGTGCATCGCTGATCTAAGTGTTTCTGAACACTAAATAGTGTTGTTTATCCAGCTTTTTTTCATTTTAATCACAACTAACTGCAGTTGCAACTCTTAAATACACTCGCAGTCAACAGTTTCTGAACAGTAAGATTTTTAATGTTTTTTAAGTCTCTTCTGTTCACCAAGCCTGCATTTATTTGATCCAATGTACAGCAAAAACAGTAATATTTTTATTGTTTAAAATAACTGTTTTCTATTTGAGTATATTTTAAAATGTAATTTATTTCTGTGATTTCAAAGCTGAATTTTCAGCATCATTACTCCAGTCACATTATCCTTCAGAAATCATTCTGATATGCTGATTTGCTGTTCAAAAACATTTATTATTATTATTATTATTATGTTGAAAAGTAGATTTTTTTTCAGGTTTCTTTGATGAATAGAAAGTTCAGAAGAACAGGATTTATCTGAAATAGCAATTTTTGTAACATTATAAATGTCTTTATCTTCACTTTTGATCAATTTAAAGCATCCTTGCTTATCGCCAATTTCTTTCCAAAAAAACATAAAAAAATAAAAAAATAATATACTGCTTCCAAGCTTTTGAATAGTATAGTGTATAATGTTACAAAAGCTTTTTATTTCACACAAATGCTGATCTTTGGGTCTTTTTATTCATCAAAGAATCCTGAAAAAAAAATGTACTCAGCTGTTTTCAACATTGATAATAATCAGAAATGTTTCTTGAGCAGCAAATCAGCATATTAGAATGATTTCTGAAGAATCGTGACACTGAAGACTGGAGTAATGATGCTGAAAATACAGCTTTGATCACAGAAATAAATTACAGTTTAACATATATTCAAATAGAAAACAGTTATTTTAAACAATAAAAATATTACTGTTATAAAAATATCACTTACTGTTCAAATACTTTTAACTGGTAGTGTATAACACCTAAAATACAAGACAAAAAATGGTAAAGAAAGATATAAAGACAAATTACAGATGCCATCTGTTTTTCTATTCTTCAGGCACAAATTTAAGAAATTTTACAAATTTGAGCACCAAAATCACAATGAATGAAAAACCAGTTTATTGCAATATTTATTCTGAGTGAAGCTGAGGCTGTAATATCTGATTGCCTTTAGTTTTTGAGCACTGATGATGTACAAGTTGATCACGTCTGCCTCAAAATAATGCATTTGTCATAAATAGTGTGAAAATATGGCTTCTGCAGTGAAAGTAAAGTGTGTGGTGTAAAGCTGAAATTAAAGCACCTCTCACCCCAGCTCTTATCGATGGCCTTTAATGGCATCAGCTGTTGTCAGAGCTCTTATTTGAGTGTACATAAATCAATGCACAATTACGGCAGCAGATGCATTTCTCAGTGATTTAAGATGGCCTGTGTTTATTGGGCTGAGGTGCTGGTTTGGAGGAGTTTGTTTTATTTATATTCGGCTCCTTCACAAACACACGCGCTCAAGGTCATCGGCTCTGATAGATCGCGAGCGGGTCGAGACGGGTTTTATTGCTGACCCAACAGAGCAGCAAATCACTCGACTTAATTGACCCGTATGAAATGTAGTGTGAAATTTCAGTCCGTGGGTCTCTAGCTGCTAAATGAATTACTCAACATTCACACACACGTTTGTCATAGCTGTACTTTGACTTTCTCTTTTCACTGTGAGCTGATGTAGAATTTAAATTTCTGCTTATATGTGACCCTGGGCCACAAAACCAGTCATAAGAGACAATTTTCTGAAATTGAGATTTATACATCACCTGAAAGCTGAATAAATAATCTTTTCATTGATGTATGGTTTGTTAGGATAGGACAATATTTGGCTGAGATGCAATTATTTGAAAATCTGGAATCTGAGGGTGCAAAAAAATCTAAATATTGAGAAAATCACCTTTTAAAGTTGTCCAAATGAAGTTCTTAGCAATGCATATTACTAATCAAAAATTAAGTTTTGATATATTTACAGTAGGAAATTTACAGAATATCTTAATGGAGCGTTTTCTTTACATTACATTAATTTATTTTTTTACATTTTACATATATGTGTATATATATATATATATATATATATATATAAACGTATGTATGTAGTTTATTAAGATTATTAAAGGATTAGTTCACAAAAACTGGAATTTTGTCAAGATTTTTTATTGTCTTTCATTTTTCATGAAAAAAAGTCATGGTGAACTGTTTGTTTAATAATATTATCAATAAATCTAAAATAATTATAATAATAAAAAATGATCTATTTTTTAAATAAAAATAAAAAGAATATTATTTGAATGCATTTTAATATATATATATATATACTAGGGATGTGCGCTACGACTAATTTGACTGTCGTTTAAACAGAAGTTTTGTATCCGACTAGTCGACTAGTCTAAAAGCTAGAAACCCCCCAAAAAAATGGCAAAAGAAAAAACTGTCTATATAACAGCCTACACTTTAAATACTTAATCTTTGAATCACACTGTCAAATCCCTCAATGAATTCTGCTAAAAATAGGTCACAATTATGCCGTATGCTTGCCTCGCGTTATCATCATTTAATTTTAGGCGGTCGTTAAACAGAAAAAAAGGAAGAGCATACACTCAACATAAACCAGTGCATAGCTTATTTATTCAGATCAGCTGGAGCAATGCAGAAATGGAAAATCAATCAATAGACTGACAGAATTCTTCATTTTCATATAACGTTATCCAACATATTAAAACACAAGTCAAAAACAATAGGAAAGTTTATCAAGGAATAAACTAAAACGGCTTTTATAAATGTACTTCATGTTGGCTATACTGTCTAAAAATAAAACAATGCTGTGAAGAGTTGATCTTCACCGCTGGGAACGGCAGTACTGGCGCGCGCACACACACACACACACACACATACATATATATATATATATATATATATATATATATATATATATATATATATACACATACATACATACATACATACATACATACTAGGGCTGCACGATATTGGAAAAAACTCACATTGCGATATTTTGTTTTTCTGCGATATATATTGCGATATGAAAAAAAAAAAAAAAAAAAAAACACCAAATGACTTGAATAGCTCTATTTGGAGAGAAAAAAAAAATATTGATTTTGTAGGTGAGTGAATCAGCATAGGAAATAAACAATTTACAAGCATAGATAAATATAATAGAACAAAGATACAAATGAAATAAACAGTGCTTTGTATTTTTAAGGCAAGTCCAACAGTATTCAGGTGCAGAAATTGAATAATAAAATGTAAAATAACACTGCATAATACAGTCTTCATTGTATAAATTAAATCTAATAAATCTGTGTTAAAGCTACAAAAGTGATTTTTCTCTGTTTTGTTGTTTGATTATGACACAGAAAGCAACAGAGACATTAAACTGCTGTTATTGTTATCCTCTTTCTTTCTCAATTGTTTACCTAATACATAAGCAACTGTTTGTTTTTTTTTTACAAGGATACTTGGAGACATGCTTTTTGACACGGTTTCGCGCATATGTGTCGTACTACACTGGATGCGGCGCGACACGACGAATCCCCGCCAGTAAACTGATATGCCTCGCTCTATTTATGACGTACTGACACAAAGTTGACACGATTGGCAACGGTCGCTTTGTCGCATCCAGTGTAGAAAGACTTTGGGGCCGTTCACATGGTGCATCTGCAAACGCGTGGAAAACGCCCGCCGCGCCACTTCCTCCTCCTTTCCAAAGCGCTCGGGAGCTTGCGCTTTCCTGGCGCCTGCCGTTAAACATCCGTGATGTGCTCTCCTCGACGACGCGGAAGTTTCAACAAAGGATAAATGGATTTCCAGCACTGAAAATCGCTTGCAGTAGCTCTGCTACTAAATTTTTTTAAAAATGGGTATCTCTGTGCAGCTGTCGCGTCCGGAGTAGACACGGTGTCTGTGTGTGAGCAAAGAAAACGATCAGTATAAATATAATGATCAGGCCTACTAAACATCGCACATCCTGCGATGTGACTATCGCGGATGCGCACATCGCGATATCGATGCTGAAACGATATATCGTGCAGCCCTAATACATACATACACACACACACACACACATACATACATACATACATACATACATACATGCACACACACTTACCTCATTCCTACCCCTGCTGTTTAGCCATCGGAGAGCGGGTGCACACGTAATCTCGATGGCACACGGACATTTCACACTCTTCACCCTCTTTTCAGTATACATACTCCAGATAAACCGCACAGACACACCGATGTTAGTTTGAAGTTTTATTTTTAGTTCGTTTTATCTTGTGTGTGTGTGGGAAGTAGTCGGACTCCCACGTTGCACCGGCCAAACCAAACAATCGAACGGCGCCCGCTTATGACGTCACTGCCCGCGCCACGCCGGCGCAATGCGATCGTAGTCCGACGAAACCATTGTTGTTTTTGTGTGGGGAACTGTGTCATTTTCTCTGTGGAGAGAAAGATACTAAATGTTAATGATTTGTGTTATTAACAATTTAATGTTTATTAATGTTTTAATAATGGTTTATTATTGGTTTTTGTGTTTCATAATGTGATTGATGTTTTATGTTAAGTTTATGGGTTAAAATGAGACTATAAGATTAAAAACTTACCTGCTAATGGTACCCTCCAGGTAGGGGGGTGGAGCCTGGCCTATAAGAAGGGAGGCCAGGCTCACATCAAGTTGCTTGTTTACCAAGTCAGCGAACATGCTACTACGGTGCCGTAAGCAAAACCAGACCTCTTGTATATTGTGGATACTCGTTTGTACATATTATTTGTTCTTTATTTTGTTCTTTTTTTATTTTTTTGGTACTTTATTTATTTTTTGGACTGAGCACTTGTGTAAATACTACATATATTCTCACCACTGGATATTTTTACGGCACACTGTAAATAAAAGTCACCTTTTATTTACTTCTACGGGTCAAGCCATCATTTATTTATTTTTTTTTCCGGACCTAAAACATCCCGCAGTAGATCTGCAAGGGTCTACTCCATCACATTTGGTGGCAGCGGTGGGATGGCTACCCGTAAGAAAGCGCCAAAAGGGAAAAGACCTGGTTTGCGTTCCCAAGCAAAGAATGCTGTTAAAGAGGATGTTGCATGGGACACGCTGGGGACATCATCGGAAGAGGAGGCATCAGTGGGGCTTCCAGGTGCCCAGAGCGAGCCAGGCCCATCCCGTTCCAGTGAGGGCATGGTGAGCCTCATGAGAGAGTTTCTCAATGCGCAGCAGCTAAGGGAGGACAGGTACCTTCTGGAGCTCCGGGGGTTACAAGAATCCATTCTGCAGACAGTCAGGCCTGCACCAGTGACTCCAAGTGATACCAGGAGCATGCGGATGGAACTCCCGACCCCTGCGCCACGGAGAGTATCCACAGACAACGCACCAGTTCAACGTATTGATTCACCACCAAGAGCTTCTACTCAGCAGTTTGCCGCCTCGTCGAACGGAGATGCCGGTGCCAGTTCTACAGCAGGGGGATGACATCGAGAGCTACCTTCGGCAATTTGAGCGACTGGTCAGGGCCTGGCGATGGCCAAGAGAGGAGTGGAGCTGTCGTTTGGTGCCACTGTTGACTGGACAGGCGTTGGAGGCATACCTTGCGATGGATGAGGATCAAGCAGACGATTATGACCACTTGAAAGATGCGCTTCTGCAGAAATTCAACATTTCACCGGAGACTTGCCGTCAACGGTTCCAGTGCCGGACGGGCAAGCTCCAACAGAAACTTATCATCGTCTGCGGAATCTCTACCAGCGCTGGGTAAGACCGGATCTGCATACCAAAGAGGAGGTTGGAGAACTCGTGATCTTGGAACAGTTACTTTGAGTGCTCCCTTTCGACAGCCGAACCTGGGTTAAGGAGCACGAGCCAACATCAGGACTGGCAGCCGCCAAGTTGGCCCAGCAGTACATGAACGCTCACAGAACTGTTCCTCGTTCTCAACCCCCTAAAGGTAAAGCACGTTACACCCAACATGCTAGTGGTCATGGGTCTGAACTGAGCCACCAACCCCAAGAGATTACAGCACGTACACAAGGGCTTCAAATTACAACTGGTCAACGACTCTTTCATGTCAGCAGCCAGGGCACAAGGCTTCAGTGTGCCCGGTAAGGAAGTCCAAATTGACTGGATTTTGTTATGCCCCTAGAGAAGAAGACAATGTCACTGACTTTGGTGGGGAGGGACAAACTAGTCAAATGGTTTTGGACATTTCTGTTAACGGACATTCTCTGAAAGCTTTGCTGGACACTGGTAGGTCATTGTCTCTTATTAAGTCTTGTCATGTCTCTAACGTCAACTATGCTTCTACAACGGCAGTACAATGTGTACATGGGGACAATGTGTACTCTAAAGGCCCGAGAAAGACACGCCGCCAGCGGCGCCTCATAAAGTACATGGGTACTCCAGTCCCTAAACTTTCCACGGAGGGTCTTGAGGTTAATGGCTGGCAGGTCCCAGAAAACATTAGTGAACTGCAACGGGAAGATGAAACCTTGAAACCGTTGTTTGCAAAAGTTGGTTGTACAAGTGATCCTAATGTGGGTAATGAACAGTATGTTTTGCAAAATGATGTGTTGTATGTGCAAACGGGTGATGTTCTACATTTAATTGTTCCCCTGTCTTGTCGCCCCCTAGTGTTACATCTGGCACATATAGTTCCATGGGCAGGCCATCTGGCCAAACACAAAACATACACACGCATTAGTTCACGATTCTATTGGCCAACCATGTACACTGATGTCAAAACATATTGCACCACGTTCCACATGCCAAAAGACCAGTACTGTGCGTCAGCGGGGCAGAGCACCACAACATCCGCTACCTATCATATCTACCCCCTTTCGACGCATCGCCATGGACATTGTGGGACCACTTGAGAAGAGCAGTGCGGGACACCGATACATCTTAGTCATCTGTGACTACGCGACAAGGTACCCAGAAGCCTTCCCACTTTGCACCATCACTACGCCGAAAGTCATCCACGCTTTCATCCAGCTATTCTCCAGGGTAGGCATCCCAAAGGAGATTCTAACCGACCAAGGGACGAACTTCACTTCCCGCCTGATGAAGCAGCTCCACCAGCAACTGGGTATCACCGCGGTGAGAACCAGTCCCTACCACCCGCAAACCAACGAACTGGTGGAGAGATTCAATCAGACACTGAAGAGCATGCTGTGGAAGTTCGTCACAGACACAGGACGCGATTGGGATAAGTGGCTGCCCTTCGTCTTGTTCGCCTACAGGGAATTACCTCAAGCCTCAACTGGTTTCTCCCCCTTCGAGCTCCTGTATGGGTGGCAGGTCCAAGGCCCATTGGACCTGCTGAAGAAGGCCTGGATGGCGCCAGCAGATAAGACAGAGGAGAGGAGCATTGTTAACTTCATCTTGGAAATGAGAAACCGGCTTGAGCGTTACCGAGAAGAAGCTAAAGAAAACCTACAGCAGGCACAAGCATCACAAAAGAAGTGGTACGATCAACAGGCACGATTCCGTCAACTACAGCCGGGGGAAAAAATGCTGTTACTGTTACCCACCTCCACGAACAAGCTCCTGGCAAAGTGGCAAGGGCCATACACTGTGGTAAGGAAGATGGGACCAGTAACCTATGAGATTCACCACCCTGAAAAGAGGAAATCGCACCAGACGTACCACGTAAACCTGCTGAAGGAATGGAAAGAAACACCGAATAAGACACCAGAGAGGTCGCTGATTTTAAGGAAGGTGGATGATGAGGAAGAGGATGAGCCTGCTCCCGAGGTGAGACCTCAGAGACCCCCTGCAATGGTGAACTTGAGCCATCTGAATGATCCCTTAAGGGCTGAAATGCAAGACCTCCTGGACCGCTTCCCATTACTGTTCCGTCAGAGGCCTGGACGGACAGAACTGGTACAGCACAGCATCCACCATCCAGATACAACCCCTTCATGACAGCAGCCGTACCGAATACCAGAGAGACTACTGACACCTTTGAAGGAGGAAATTGAGATGATGAAGCTGCTGGACGTAATCAAGCCATCCAACAGCGAATGGAGTAGCCCCCTTGTCATCGTCGCGAAGAAGGATGGATCCTTGCATGTCTGTGTTGACTTCCGCAAGCTTAATGCCCAGTCAAGGTTCGATGCCTACCTGATGCCTAGAATTGATGACTTGCTGGAGCAGATAGGACAGGCCCGGAACATCACTACCTTGGATCTGTGTAAGGGGTACTGGCAGGTGCCCCTTGATCCAAACTCTAAACCATACACTGCATTCAGGACACCAGTGGGACTGTTTCAGTTTACAGTCCTACCCTTTGGGCTACACGGGGCACCTGCGACCTTCCAGCGACTCATGGATCAAGTTTTCCAGGGCTGCGAAGGGTGATCTGCTGCATACTTGGACGATGTTGTGATCTACAGCAATACATGGGCAGACCACCTGGAACATCTACGACAGACTCTGGAGAAGATCCAAGCAGCGGGACTGTCCTTGAATGTGGCAAAGTGCAAGTGGGCTAGGCAAGAGACCAGCTACCTGGGATACCATCTGGGCAATGGCGAACTGCGACCCCAGGTATGCAAGGTGGAAGCGATTCAGTGCAGTCCCCGACCTAGGACGAAAAAGGAGGTGAGATCCTTCCTGGGCCTAGTGGGCTGGTACCGCAGATTCATCCCGGACTTTGCTAACATTGCAACACCACTAACGGACTTGCTAACTAAAACTGGGAAGAACCCGGTGGCATGGACTGGTGCCTGTGAGGAAGCATTCAGCACCCTAAAAGAGAGGATGTGCTCCGGCCCAGTCCTACAAAGCCCCAACTTCGATCAGCGATTCCTGGTGCAAGTGGATGCTTCAGAGAAGGGAATTGGAGTGGTACTAGCCCAGGGGACTGCGGGAGAGGAGAAGCCAGTTGTGTTCCTGAGTAGGAAGCTGTTGCCCAGAGAAACCAGGTATTCCACGATCGAGAAGGAGTGTCTCGCAATCAAGTGGTCCCTGGAATCCCTCCGATACTACCTCTTGGGGAGAGAGTTCGACCTGGAGACGGACCTTCAGGCATTGACGTGGATTCACACGATGAAAGATCATAACGTTGTTTTTGTGTGGGGAACTGTGTCATTTTCTCTGTGGAGAGAAAAGATACTAAATGTTAATGATTTGTGTTATTAATAATTTAATGTTTATTAATGTTTTAATAATGGTTTATTGGTTTTTGTGTTTCATAATGTGATTGATGTTTTATGTCAAGTTTATGGGTTAAAATGAGACTATAAGATTAAAAACTTACTTGCTAATGGTACCCTCCGGGTAGGGGGGTGGAGCCTGGCCTATAAGAAGGGAGGCCAGGCTCACATCAAGTTGCTTGTTTACCAAGTCAGCGAACATGCTACTGAGGTGCCGTAAGCAAAACCAGACCTCTTGTATATTGTGGATACTCGTTTGTACATATTATTTGTTCTTTTTGTTCTTTTTTTTATTTTTTTGGTACTTTATTTATTTTTTGGACTGAGCACTTGTGTAAATACTACATATGTTCTCACCACTGGATATTTTTATGGCACACTGTAAATAAAAGTCACCTTTTATTTACTTCTACGGGTCAAGTCATCATTTATTTATTTTTTTTCCCGGACCTAAAACATCCCGCAGTAGATCTGAAATGGTCTACTGCATCACAAATGCTAGTTTTACTTACTCAGACCATGCGCATTTGTTCAGTGAATTTAACGTTAACGTGGTCTGGCGAAAGAGGGGACTAGAGGCGATTCTGCACTTGAAAAAAAAAACACGCTCGGCAGGAACTGAAGTCACAGGCACGTAGAGAGATAACTACAAGCAAGCAGACAGTTTTGAAAAGAGCCTGGAAATCCCGCACCACCACCGAAGTGGGTCTTTGTTTAGAGCAATAGCCACGTGGATGGGATCATGGATCGTAGCGGCGGGTTGTAGTGTATGACATGATTGACATTTGCTGGCTTTAGCTAGCCTCCAAGCTAACGCATACGTGCCTGTATTGAATATGATTACGCATCACTCCAGTAGAGTTGTTGTAAGCCAATTTGGCATTACACAGTTTACACAAAACTTTTCCGTTTCCTTCTAATTCAAAATAATCCCACAGCTTGCTGGTTCTTCGCGTGGTCATTTCGAGTTAAGTAATTTCGAGGTAAAAATGTAGTTTCCGCCTAGATACGCTTTTAAAAATGTTTATATATTTAAATATTTTGATGTGTATTCTTTTTCAAAAGTTTTATTTTAACTTATTTAAAATGTTTTAAATATAACGTTAAAATGATGGTAATAAAATCATGTTTTTTTTCTCGTGTAATTGACTATTGTTTTCAGTGTCGACTAGCAGGAGCTGTACCGACTAGACCTGCACATCCCTAATATATACCCTGCTACATATAGAAGCTGTTGTAAATGCATGTGTGTGTGAGCGTGTGTGTGAGCGTGCGTGTGAGCGTGTGTGTGTGTGTGTGTGTTTATGTGACACTGAAAGTGTATGTCTGTGTGTATAAAGTGATGAATGTTGTTCATATGCCCTCCTGAGCCACAGACACTGCTGAACACCTCAGTGCTTCTCAAATAATCTCACACACACACACACACCACATAAACACGAACGTTTATCTAAATAAGCACGTCAAAGACTTATTAAAGCGAATCATAACTGCAGACCAACTCAAAAGAGTACCTCATTCACTGTATTTATGAATCATGTTGTATCTTTGAGGAGGCTTTGACACATTAAATTTGTTCTGGAGGCTGTTTCATACACAACACACACTGAATATCAGTCCTAATTAAATTAAACACATTAATGGAGCACTAATAAACTCTGAGTGTTTGTATTTGTGTTTATGTGCGATTATTAATTAGTCAGTGCTGTTAGCTGTCTGTCACACACACACACGCACACGCACACACGCACACGCGGTGATGAAGGTGTCATGTGCACCTGTTGATTATCTTCTCATAATTAATGTGTACACACACAGGCTAATTATTCTGCAGCATTTGATTAATGACTTTGGAGTCTCAGAGTCTCAGACGGAGAGGACAGCTGGGAAATGATTGATGAACACACACCGCACTACATGGAAACTGACACACGTGTGCGTCAAACACACTCACACACTCTCTCACACACACACACACACTCTCACACACTCTCTCTCTCACACACACACACACACACACCGCACGACATGGAAACTGAAACACGTGTGCGTCAAACACACTCTCACACACACATACACTCTCACACACTCTCTCTCACACACACACACTCTCACACACACACCGCACTACATGGAAACTGACACGTGTGCGTCAAACACACTCTCACACACACTCTCTCACACACACACACACACTCACACACACACACACCGCATCACACGGAAACTGACATACATGTGCGTCACACACACACACTCTCTCTCTCACACACACACACTCTCTCACACACACACGCACACCGCATCACACGGAAACTGACATACATGTGCGTCACACACACACTCTCTCTCTCACACACACACACTCTCTCTCACACTCTCACACACACACACACACCGCATCACACGGAAACTGACATACATGTGCGTCACACACACACACTCTCTCTCACACACACACACTCTCTCTCACACTCTATCACACACACACACACACCGCACCACACGGAAACTGACATACGTGTGCGTCACTCACACACACACACACACAGCTTCCTCTGCTTCAGCTTCACATCATAAGAGTTTCCTCAAAGAGATCAGATGCTGCTGCGGCTTTCTCGTCTCATTTAATATGCAAATGAGCTGTGCTGTGATTGGCTGACCTCTGTGTTGGGGGAGGGGGAAGTTCATCAGGGCAGGAAGTTGCTGATACTGTGTTGATATGTAAATGTGGGCGGTCTTATGTTAATGAGCTCATTGTTTATGTATTATACCTGCACTGACACTCTTTCTTTCTGTTTCTGTGTTTGTCTCCAGCTTTTAGAGTTCGACAGAGAGCTGTCTGTGTTTAAGGAGCGTCTGCATGAGCTGGACATCTCCTTTCCTCCGAGGTACGAACATCTCATCTCATCTCGAGAAGATCGGCAGGTTGATTGAGCTCTAAAAGAGCTGAGAGTTATAGAAATGAGACCCCGACCTGATCAGAACTTTTAAATTCTTAAAAATCAAATCAAAATTGTCAAGATCGAACTTAGAATCGCACTTTCATTTTTTTTTTTTTTTAGTGATGCACTGATTCTCAGTTTTTGTTTGTGTGTAAATGGTGTACAGTGAGTTGTTAAATTTAAAGCATAGTTAAGAGAAAATAATAAAAGTATTAATAATAATAATAGTATTAAATTCTCTACTAATAATAATGTAATTAATTATTTTTATATTAATTTTAGAAATATATTATTAGATTTATAAAGTTAATTAAGTTAAGTTTACAATAATAATAATAGTTTATACAGTTGATAAATATATTAATTTATTAAATTTTACATTAATTTATTATGTTTATGATAATAATATTCATTATTTTAATTTATAATAACATTTATAAAGTATTGTTATGAAGTTTATTATAATAATAACTATAATAATGGTTATTAATTATTTTAATTTAAGTTCATAATAATAATAATGAAAAACATTATTAAATGGAATGTTAGTAAATATAAAAATAATGATAATATTCATGTTAATGTATAAAATATAACTGTTAATTTATAAACTTAATTTAGCATTTTAATTTATTAAATATAATAATGTTAAATATAATGTAAATATATTATTTAACTCTTTCCCTGCCAGCGTTTTTTTAAAAAGTTGCCAGCCACCGCCAGTATTTTTGATGATTTTCACCTAAATTTGACAGCCCTGCTATGAATATAAGAACATATTATATATCAAAATAAAGAACCAAGCCTCTGCATTTAAACAAAAAAAAAAAAACTATTTTATTCGATCTTCATGTGTTCATGTTTTATCACCATTTGAATGCAGATAGGTTTCATCAGAAATACAACATTTTGGACAAAAAACTGAGAAAAATGCATTTTTATCAAAGTAGTGCATTTTCAAGCAAAGTACATTCAGATGTCATATTCTTTCACCTGTAAATAATTATATGAATAATTGAAATTGCATTCAATAAACAGAACAAACACACACACACACACACAAACATATACATACATATGATTATACACACACACACACACACAGGCTACATTCATACATATGCATACATATACTGTACACGCACAAACACACACACACACATATATATATATATATAGAGAGAGAGAGAGAGAGATCTATATATAGATCACGCACACAAACACAAACACACACACACACACAACTAT
This sequence comes from Spinibarbus caldwelli, assembly GCA_039654775.1. Lineage (NCBI taxonomy): Eukaryota > Metazoa > Chordata > Actinopteri > Cypriniformes > Cyprinidae > Spinibarbus > Spinibarbus caldwelli. The sequence goes on from CM077243.1 coordinate 1,050,651, forward strand.
TCAGATCGACGGGTTATCGGTTACAACTAGAGATGTTTCTGTGTCTGTAAAGGCATCTCTCTCACTGACTACTTCATCCCGATCAGATTCAAAATGGTCAAAACATGATCTATATATGATCTACATTTTCTCTGATCTTTCTCTGATCTATTCGCACCCTAAAGACCCAGAAGTCTCGTAACTCATTCAGGACATGCGCTAGGGCTTTCCTTACCGTAATACACCTAGAACACGGATTGCTGTAAAAACTCGTCAATGGCGGGGAAGCGTCTCTTAATTGACGAGATATCTCGTCTATGGCAGGGAAAGAGTTAATGTTTAAAGTATATAATAATAATAATAATCATCATCATCATCATCATTTTAAAGTATTTCTAAATTATTTATATTTATAAAGTTGATAAATATATTAATTTAAGACTTTTATATTGTTAGAAATAATCTATAAAGGTTATTATAATAACAATAAAAATGAAAATTTATTATTTTAATTTTTTTAGATTTATAATAATGATGATAATAATAATAATAATAATCATACAAATTTAAAACAATTAAAATGATTAATAATGATCATATTAATTTATAGAATTAATAATAATAATAATAATAATAATAATAATAATAATAATACCATTTTAAAGAACACTTATTTATTAATTATTTATATTTATAAATTTGATAAATGTTAATTTATGAAGTTTATAATAAAAATGTTCATTTTAATTTATAACATGAATAAATGTCTTTTATTTTTAAAGTTTACAATAATAATAATGTATGAAATGTTTAATAATTGTTTTATTATTATTAATAATAATAATGGTAATAAATTATCAATGACAATAATATATTATTATTATTAAAAATAATTATTATTACTTTGATAGTCATATTTCATTAATTTAAAACCTGAACCCATCTGTGGGTTCTGTTCTGGCTCAGGTTTAGTGTGGTTCTCATCTCATTTTTTCATACTCAGATTGATGCTGTAAGTGGTGCTAATGCTGGCAGAATCGCTCCTGATGTTTTGTTGAAGTGTGTTAAAGACTATAATCAGCAGTGAGCGTTTCAGCCTGCAGACGCATTGAGTCTGATCCTCCAGAGAGCATCTGACCCTTCTCTCCTGCTTTAATATGCTAAAGCCATAGAGCATCGTCCTCAAACAGACCAATTCACAATCAGGCCTTTCAGAACGCAGCTCTTATGAGCTAATGACGCTCAACCTTTGACAGCAGATAATCAAACGCTGGAATCAAACAATTACTTGATAAACTGCGTCTTCATTTACATGGCTTTCCATGAGGGACGGGTGCATTTCTGTTAAACTTGATTGGAAGCGTGCTGTATCTGTTTCTGGACGCATGAATAGAGATTGAGATGAACAGAATCGCCTCTGGAGTCGCAGCGATTGTTCTGTCATTCAGAAACACCCATCGCCATCTGTGCACTGAGGTCACGCAGACACACATCTCTTATTGTGCTCAAATCAGTCACGTGTTTATGAGCATTGCACTCCTTTATTAAAGATTACTGCGATGCATTTTTAGGGTTGGGTATCGTTTGAATTTGATCAATTCTGATTCTGCTTATCGAGTCCGATTCTGATCGATTCCCAGTTTCGATTCCAATGTGGTTAAAAATAATGAAGTCAAACATTTAGATATCAAACATATTTATTCTGTGTCTCTTTTTGCAAAACATTTAATCACTGCTGAATACCATGAACAAAAATCAGCCGGCTACATAAAAACTGGACTCGATTAAGAGCTGTTTGTGTGTAAAATAGAGCTGCACCATTCTGAATAAATTCAGACTTGTTTTTTAATGGAGGTTGTAGTTCTCTCACAATTCTGAAGAAAAAATATTAGACAACTAAACAAAATCTCATGGAATTTATGAATGAATGATTCAATGACTCACTCAAGATTGACTTGTTTCATTACTGGATGAATCAGTGTTTTTGACAAGGGCGGTTCTAGACCACAGTAAATGGGGGGGCCAGACAGGGGCCACTTGTGCTTTTAGGGGGCACAATTTTTAAATTAATCTTAACCTACTTTAAGTATTATTCATTCAGTCATTTTTCACCACGTCATGTATCACTGCAATCTCTAGAAGTGATCTATAACAATTTCAACTAAATTAAATATTTTATCATGTTTCATTTATTTAACAAATAATTTTGTATTGTAGTGTCAGGGGTATCATGCACTCATTATTTTTGAGGGGGCACGAGTAAAGGGGGGGAGGGGGGATCTCTCATGCTTGTCATGTGTCATACAGCAACCACAATACCACTGTATAACTGATATAGGCTTATGTCCCTACTGAAAAAACAACAACACTAATAAAACCATCACAGAAAATTTTAATGGTTTACACTACAATTACCATTACAAACCATCAACATTTAACCATTAAAAAATGTTTTTCTGTTGTGTGTTTTAGGACACATTCCATTAGGATTTATTGGTTTTAACAAGCAACCAATAGAAGGCAACCAATTACCAGTAGAGACCAACATGGTCCATTACAGTTTCCAGTAAAACCAATACAAGTCCCATTATAACCAGTAAAACCATTACTAATTTTGTAATGGCGTCTATTGTTTTGTTTTGTTTTTCAGCAGGGGTTTTATTTATTTTTATATTCGATATATCCCTAAAATATATCATGAAATATCTTGATTCTCAAATATGTGTAAGTAAATGTATTTGGCACCTTTATAGATTGTTATTTGGTCTATAATTGGAGATGGGCAAAGTAGCCTAATACTGTAATCTATTAACTACACATAAAAGCCCATCTTTTTACTTAAGTACCAGATATGGGTGTCATGCCATAAAATACTTTTAATATGACTGACTTTGTATTTAATGTGAATTTAATCAATCAAATAATAATCATTAATCATCTAATTCAATAATAATAATTTAATTTATAATAATAAATAATTTAATATGTACCTAATAAATAAATAAATAAATATTATTTAATAATAATTATAATACTTTATTATTATTATTATTAATTAAATTATAATAATGTAATTTAATAATCAAAACTCAGTTGTATATAAACTCTTAAAGTGGACATAAGGCAGTTTATAGTTATATAAACTTTAATGATATAAATATGTTTGTACTCCAGTTTTTTTATTTAATTTAGTGTAATAATAATTTGCAACAATAATATTAATTTAATATATACCTAATAACTAAATAATTCTTAATTTAATATACACTTTAAGTAATTAATAATTAATAAATAATATTTTAATTATTTAATAATACAAAATTATAATTTAATTGTTTCTACTCCAGTTTTTTTTTTTTTCAGATTTATTCAAACATACATTAAATAATGAAAACCAAAATGCAGTTACACTCATACACATATACCACACTCATAAATAAATAAATAAATAAATGCACGCATAAATGAAATTCTTCTATGCATTTCTCCTCTTCTCTAGCTCATTTCTTAATCTAGTTGTCTAATAAATTGTGTGTAATGAATAGTGTTGGCTCTTTGACAGATTGCTTGTTCCTCTTTGTAAGCTGTTTTGAATAAAAGCATTTGCTAAATGCATACATGTAAACAGATGATCAGTTCATCAGATCTACAGCGATCTGTCACAACACATTAAAAAGCGACCAAACAATGTTTAATGTTTGATTTCTTTATAAAATTGACAGAATTCAAAAGTTGAGGCTTTTTTATATTAAATGTAACTAAATATTGTTAATCCAGCACTGCTATCCACATGTTTTCTTATTATTGTTCATCTGTTTTGTGCACAGAATGCATGAGATCAGTCAGTCAGTCAGTCAATGATTTCGGCCCTACAACCAACAATTCATTTTCAACTGAATGTTTTTGGGAATTTCAGTGCATCATGAACGATTCCCATATTTTTTTTTACCATGCTACATTAAAAATAAAGGTGCTTCATGATGTCATAGAACGTTTTTTGTCTAAATGGTTCCATAAAGAACCTTTTAACATCTTTCTGTTTCACAAAAGCTTCTTTGTGGTGAAAGGAGGTTCTTCAGATTATAAAAAAGTAAGAAAGAGATGGTTCTTTAAAGAACCTTTGATTGAATTGTTCTTTGTGGAACCAAAAATGGTTATTCTATGGCATCTCTGTGAAGAACCTTTTAAGCACCTTTATTTTTAAGAGTGAACCTGTCTGAAATGCACAGTGGTTCTGCATGAGCACAGGTTCATCTGTTGCGTCTGATCAGATGGAGGTGTGTTTTATCCTCTGCGCTGATGCTCAGTGTGTTTGCGAGTTGTAAGAGCACTTGAAGAGCCTGTATTTCAGTGTCTGAGCGCAACCCTTCACACATTCGGCACTCACACAGAGACGTGTGGAATTTGAGCGTCTCTCGCTAACGCTAAAGCTGGAGCCGCGCCGACGACGAACGAAACACGCAAATCATCAACACAGCACTAACACACACCAGCACTGAGCTGAGATCAGGGTTACTGCAAGCACAGAAACAAACAAAACTAGGAGGGAAAATCATGGTTTACCAAAATTTAATTAAAAAAAAAAAAAAGTCTTGAAAATTAAATCTATTTAATTCGATATACTGTATTTTACCTGAAATGCCAGTGCAAACAGAAATAAATATTATATATATATATATATATATATATATATACATATATATATATATATATATACACACACACACATACATATATATACATATATATACATATATATAAAATTATATAAATATATATAAAAAATGTGTTTTCTTGATACTGTAATGAAAAATTATAAAAGATTTTACATAATCATTTTTATCCAGTAATTTATGAATGGCTGAAAAAAGTCCATAATTTAACACAAAATGCCACACTTTTTCATCAAGAAAATAAAAGTAAAAGCTGTTTTACATTGTAATACATTTATTACAATGTAAAATAGCTGTTTTCTATGTGAATATCTGTTAAACTGTAATTTATTCCTGTGATCAAAGCTGAATTTTCAGCATCATTACTCCAGTCTTCAGTGTCACATGATCCTTCAGAAATCATTCTAATATACTGATTTGCTGCTCAAGAAACATTTCTGATTATTATCAATGTTGAAAACAGTTGTGCTGCCCAATATTTTTGTGGAGACCGTGATACATTTTATTTTTAAGGATTCCCAGATTAATAGAAAGTTCAAAAGCATTTATTTGCTTTTGAACTTTCAAAAAAGCATTTATTTGAAATAGAAATCTTTTGATACATTAGAAATGTATTTACTGGCACCTTTAATCAATTTAATGCATCCTTGATGAATAAAAGTTTTAACTTCAGTTACAAAATCAAGTTTTAAGAGTACGTTTAAAATGATTTTTTTTTTATTAAATTTTAACATTTTAGTTTTAAACGTGTTTTTTTTTTTTTTAAGTTAATGACCCCAAACTACCAAAATACCACAGTACTACCATTACCTGAATTATTTTTGCTGTATTTTTTGATGATCTTAAATGTGCACACAAACTGCCTCAGAATTCATGAATGTACATTATTATATATTCATCTTCAGATTTAGCAGACTATGTCTTTACTGGCACTTTTGGTCAATTTAATGCATCCTTGATGAGTAAAAGTCTTAAGTTCAGTTACAAAATTAAGTTTTAAGGTTAAGTTTAAAATATAACTTTTTAAATTAAATGTACTGACCCCCATAGAATATTTTTGCAGTATTTTTTGATGGTCTTAAATGTGCACACAAACGCTCTCAGAATTCATTAATATATATTAATCTTCAGATTTAGCAGAGTAAATGAGCATCCAGTCAGTGTAAATCCGTCCCTGATTGTGCCTGAGGTGTTCAGTGTTCAGATAGACAGACAGTGATTGATTTAGCAGCAGTGCATTAGCTCCACCGCTCTATGATTTTATTGCAGGAGTTTGTGTGTAAAATCAATGCAGAAATTGAATCGCTGTTCGTTGGTTGGGATTTGGCAGGATTTATTTCTCTAAGCGGTTAGTGCAGCGGCTGCAGTGTTTGTGGAGTCTAGACGGATCGGCTCTCAGGTCGCGAGGTGAGCGTGTGAAGGGTCAAAGGTCATGTACAGTTATTCTTCACCGTTTGGTGAGGATCTGGAGACCCGCGAGCGCTTCAACACAGCGGCTCTGTGAACGCTCAACGGTTCGCTGTAAATGAAGAGCGATAAAGTAACTTGAAAAAATGTGGTATTGTTTTGCTAATGCACTTCTTCTGTACTTTTGTTAGTGTTTTTTACTCCATTCAGATTAGGCTAGGCATGCTTCAGTGCGTTTCATTTCTTATTTTAGTGTAAACGGCTCATTTCCATTAATTTCTGTCACATCCCTGTATCTGTATGTGAAGATGGCATTATTATACCGCCGTTAGTTCCGGTCCTGCTAATTGGATTGGATGCGAGTGCTGATATTTCTAGTTCATCATTGTTTGTGTTTCTCTGATTGCTATGCTTTGGCTTCTTTTGGAATGGTTTTCTTCAAAAATACACAAAATGTCAGAAATGCCATACTGTTTCCGACATCTTTATTTAAAAAAAAAATATATATATATATATATATATATATATATATATATATATATTAGGGCTGCACGATATATCGTTTCAGCATCGATATCGCGATGTGCGCATCCGCGATAGTCACATCGCAGGATGTGCGATGTTTAGTAGGCCTGATCATTATATTTATACTGATCGTTTTCTTTGCTCACACACAGACACCGTGTCTACTCCGGACGCGACAGCTGCACAGAGATACCCATTTTTAAATAAATTTAGTAGCAGAGCTACTGCAAGCGATTTTCAGTGCTGGAAATCCATTTATCCTTTGTTGAAACTTCCGCGTCGTCGAGGAGAGCACATCACGGATGTTTAGCAACGGCAGGCGCCAGGAAAGCGCAAGCTCCCGAGCGCTTTGGAAAGGAGGAGGAAGTGGCGCGGCGGGAGTTTTCCACGTGTTTGCGGATGCACCATGTGAACGGCCCCAAAGTCTTTCTACACTGGATGCGACAAAGCGACCGTTGCCAATCGTGTCAACTTTGTGTCAGTACGTCATAAATAGAGCGAGGCATATCAGTTTACTGGCGGGGATTCGTCGTGTCGCGCCGCATCCAGTGTAGTACGACACATATGCGCGAAACCGTGTCAAAATGCATGGCTCCAAGTATCCTTGTAAAAAAAAAAAAAACAGTTGCTTATGTCTTAGGTAAACAATTGAGAAAGAAAGAGGATAACAATAACAGCAGTTTAATGTCTCTGTTGCTTTCTGTGTCATAATCAAACAACAAAACAGAGAAAAATCACTTTTGTAGCTTTAACACAGATTTATTAGATTTAATTTATACAATGAAGACTGTATTATGCAGTGTTATTTTACATTTTATTATTCAGTTTCTGCACCTGAATACTGTTGGACTTGCCTTAAAAATACAAAGCACTGTTTATTTCATTTGTATCTTTGTTCTATTATATTTATCTATGCTTGTAAATTGTTTATTTCCTATGCTGATTTACTCACCTACAAAATCAATATTTTTTTTTCTCTCCAAATAGAGCTATTCAAGTCATTTGATTTTTTTTTTTTTTTTTTTTTTTTTTTTTCTCTCATATCGCAATATATATCGCAGAAAAACAAAATATCGCAATGTGAGTTTTTTCCAATATCGTGCAGCCCTAATATATATATATATATATATATATATATATATATATTATTATTATTATTATTATTATTATTATTATTGAAATATAACTATCCCAAATATGTTTATCTGACATTCAAATGCCAATGCATCAAGAAATATCTAAAAAATTAAATTTTATATTAAAATTTAAATCAATTCCAAATATTGTTACTTGACTTTCAAATATGTATAAAAATTTAATTTTTATATTACAATTTAAATCTATTCCATACAGTATATTGTTACTTGAATTTCAAATGCCAATGCATCCACAAATATCTATTTTAAAAAATTACATTTTTATATGCAATTTAAATCTATTCCAAATATTGTTACCTGACATTCAAATGCCAATGCATCCAAGAAATGCATAAAAATGTAATTTTTATATTTAAAATTTACATTTTTTCCAAAATACGTGACATTCAAAAGCCGGTGCATCCAGACATTTCTTTAAAAAAATTGAAATAAAATTTAAATGTATTGCAAATATGTTACATCATTCAAATGCCAATGCCTTCAGGAAAAAAAAAATATATATATATATATATATATATATATATATATATATATATATATATATATATATTTCTGTATATATATATATATATATATATATATATATATATATATATATATATATATATATATATATATATATATTTCTGTATATATATATATCTACATCTATTTTTACATCTATTTAAATATATTCCAAATATTGTTGCATGACGTTTAAATGCCAATGCAGTGCATATCCAAAAAAAATAACTTAAATCTGTTCCAAATATTGTTACCTGACAATATAATGCCAGTGCATCCAGAAATGTTTTTAAAAATTATCTATAAAAAAATGCAGTTGTTATATTAAAATTTAAACCTACTCCACGCATTGTGACATGACATTCAAATCCAATATATCTAGAAATATCTATTAAAAAATATAATAATTTTTTGTTAAAACACTCATTCTGCTTTGACTTTTTTTCTTTAGTGAAGCAAAAATACAGAAAAGCTTTCGTATTGTGTCTGAAATGTCATTTACTCAGGTTTCCCACATCTTTGTAAAAATAATAAAAGAAATAAAAAAAACAAAAAATGTAATATTTATATTAAAGTTTAAATTTGTTTTTATAAAATCGGCCTTATTGTGTCTGAAATGTAATTGTTACATGAAAATACTGGGAATATCAGGTCATTTTGATATTCATGCCAGGAAAAATCATGGAAATTTCTTTAGCAAATATACGTTTTAATAATAATATTTAATCTGCTAGATATACATAATCTTATTGGACACATTTGCATACATCTTTATAGCAATTTTTATATTAAAATTTAAATTTATTCCAAATATTGTTACCTGCCATTCAAATGCCAGTTGATCCCAAAATATCTATAAATGTATTGAATTCTCATGCTGTAGTTGTAAATGTGTGGAAACTCTTGACGTTTCTTGAGATGAGAGTCTGGCTTGTTTTCTTTTGTGCATGTGAGCGTCTCTCATCAGCTCATTTTGCAGTTTGACTGTGAATAATAGTGACTGACATCATCTCTGAGAGTCACATCTCAGCATTGAGTGTGTGTGAACTGAAGAAAGCCTGTTTCTGACGCGATTGCCTGATATTCCTCTGCGCTCCGGCCGTCTCTGCTGTCATTCGGTCAGAGAGCAGCAATAAAAACACTCATTGACAGTCGAGTGACGTTGTTGTGAAGCCGTTTAACGCTGAAGTGACGTCCTTCATGAAGACGCTTGATGAACACACATGCATCTGTGTCTATAGTGTTTCTGTGTGTGTGTGTGTGGCAGGACCAGTAATCAACACTGTTACTCTAGAATCACTATTAGAGTTTTTGTTAATATTTTGAAGTAGATTTTATTCTTATTTTCTGCTTTCATGTTCATTTTAGTTAAAGTTTCAGTAACTGTGTTATTGTCTTTTTATTAGTTTTTGTTGTTTTTATATATGTCTATTTAGTTTTCAATTCATTTTAATTTCAGTTTTATATGTCTATATAATTTTTTACATTTTTATTTCAGTTTTAGTTGTTGTAGTACATCAAGTTAAAGTAATGTGAAATGTTGGCTTGGAAACTAGCTGAAATCATTTATTTATTTTAATAAATATATTTTATTTCAGTGAACATTTATTTTATTTTGTGTTCTTTTTTATGGTTTTCCCTACTAAATAAGTAATATTTAAAATACATTTATTTCATACTAAGTATAGTTCAAATCTATTAACATATTTACTGACATGTCGCTCGAGACTTAATGATATAAAAATTATAATTAAACTTTATTTGGAGTACTACTTGTGCACAATGCACATTTCTTAATATTAAGCCTAAAATGTGTTTTAATGTCACTATTAATAAGGATTGTATGATATTTGAATAATATCGGCCTTTAAATGCGAGATATTTAAAGTATACCTGAAGTATACTTGAAATAGTTGCACTTTAGAACAATCAAATATACTTCAGAATATCTTTAGTTGGACTTCTGCACAATTAAAATGCATTAAGTACAAAATTAATTGTTCCAATTTAACAGACTTCAAGTATACCAGTTTAGTATACCAAAAGTACAACTGCAGAGTATTTTTATTAAACACAGAAATTTATAAATGTATGTGTAGTATACTAAGCATAAAATAAATGTATTTCAAATACATTTGAGTATATTTATTTTTCACTAGGGTTAGTTAACTCTAATGACTATAAAACTATAAAACATGGTTAAAATGAGGATTTTAAGTCAAACTGATCGTTGTAAGAGAACCAGAGTTGGGGAACTTACTCCAAAACAATACTCCTTCACTAATGACCTGTTTTAGACAGTAATGGGTTGATTCTGTGAGTTACTCTGTCTGAAAACAGTAAATCTGGGTCCAGATTGCATCATGACCTCATTAACTGTGCTCTATAATCTAAAGTAAAGACAGTCTAAGTCATAAATAGATTTCATTATAAATCATCATTCAAGAAAATTGGCTTTTTCCTGTTGCGCCACACACACACACACACACACACACACACACACACCTCTTCCTGTAACTCTGTGTTTGATTGACAGCTCCTGTTCTGTCCAATCCCATGATTCTGTGCTGCAGTGCATCATGTGACCTCTGTCCTCTCAATAATAGTGTATCTCTTATCAGTCTCTTTGTGTTCAGTTTATAGGGCCCTCATTAAACGCAGGCGTCTCAATGAATCAGTGTTTGGCTTGGCACTTATTAGTCATTATGTAGAACAAGATAAGCGATCGTGATGCGGGACACAACTTAAAGCAACAGTTCGCCCAAAAATGATGTCATTATTTACTCGCCATCATGTCATTCAAACCTGCAGGACTCTCTTCTGTGAAACACAAAATATGGTCTTTAGTGTTGTTATTGTTAACCAATATTATGACAATTTTTGTTAATTGAAATAAAAATGAAATAAAATTAAATATAAATATTAGATTTATTGAAACTTATACAAATAGAATAAAACTATATTATTTGCTTATTTAGAAACAGAATATTAGAAAAGCGTTAAACTAAAAATCTAGAAATTTTGCCTTGGTGACCAACTGAATTAAGTTGAAGTACTAAAATGACACTTGAAACTATAATAAAAATAAATGTATAATATTCTAATACTTGAAACTTAAAAATAAAAAGCTTGAAAACTAAAGCTTGAACTTAAAAATCTGAACTGAAAATTAGAAATGTTGTTGAAAACTGAAATAAGTCGAATTAGTACATTTAGCAAAAAAAAAAACATTCATAATACATTCTAAAAAATTATCTAATATTCTATTTATAGAAAGAATATTTAAAAAAAGAAAATTAAAAATCGTGAGTGAAAATGAGAAATTTTGTCTAGGTAACTAAATGAAATAAGTTGAAGTAGTAAATTTACAAAAAAAATACATTCAGAAAAAATACATTCATTATACATTCTAAAAATTATCTAAAATTTTATTTATAGAAATAGAATATTTTTTAAAAATTTAAAAAATCTTGAGTGAAAATTAGAAATGTCTTTGCAACTGACTGAAATAAGTTGAAGTAGTAAATTTACAACAAAAAAAATAAATAAAAATATAAAACATAAAAATACATTCTGAAAATTATCTAATATTGTATTTATAGAAATAGGATACTTAAAAAACTTAAAAATCAAGAGTGAAAATTGGAAATGTTATCATGGCAACTTACTGTAGTAAGTTGGAGTAAAATTACAAAAACTAAAACTGAAAAAAATAAAATCAATAAAATTAAGCTAAATAGATTTTTTAATTAATAAAAATCACAAACACAGCAAAATTACTACAACAAACTGATTAAAATGAAAATGTAAAATAAAAAAATAAAAGCTAAATCAAACTATTAATAAGTGCTATAATAGTATACTGAAATACTAAAAATAAAAATACTATACAGGTAAATGCTAAAATAACCCTGTCCAGATGTTCATCTAGTGTTTCACTCATAGAAGTTTGAAACAGTGATGTAAATGATGGCAGCATATCTGTAATGTTGTTGTTAGTTGAATGGTTAAGCTAGTGTGAGAATCTGACTATAAGACACACAGGTGGGCAATTGTTAAGTTTATCAGCAAAGACCCATTAATTAGTGTAATTAGTCTTGGCAGGAGTGTGATAGTGTCTCCGGTTCACACACCCAGCGGCAGCGTTTACTCTGCCAGATAAGTTTGTACGCGCTAATCGACAGCATTAATCACCGCCGCTGTTTGCTGTGGCATTAGCTGTGTGTGTTTTTGTGTTTGTGTGTGTGTGTGCGTGTGTGTGTATGTGTATGTGTGTGTGCGTGTGTGCGTGTGTGTGTGTGTGTGTGTGTGTGTGTGAGGGAGAGATAGAGAGAGCATTGACAGTTGCTCTGTTCCTGTCCATAAGGCATCACTGATGTGAAGACTGATCTAAATATATTTCATTCATTACTAAATAGTATTATTAAAATATTTCATTCTAACTACTGAAATTAGTTTCCTATGGAAGCCATTTCTGCCACTTTATCTCTCACAATTCTGACTTTTTATCTCGCAATTATGACATTATATCTCGCAATTTCAACTTTAAATATTGCAATTCTGTTTTTTTTTTCTTCTGAGAATTGCAAGAAAAAAAATCGAGAATGAGATACAAACAGAATTGCAAGAATTTTATCTCCAAGATGTGAGATTAGAAGTCCCAATTATCTTTTTATTTTTTATTCCATGGCAGAAATAAGCTTGCAATACTTTGTATTGATTGCCACAGAAATATTGGGCAGCACAACTGTTTTCAACATTGATAATAATCAGAAATGTTTCTTCAGCAGCAAATCAGAATATTAGAATGATTTCTGAAGATCATGTGACACTGAAGACTGGAGTAATGATGCTGAAAATTCAGCTTTGATCACAGAAATAAATTACATTTTAACATATATTCAGACAGAAAACAGCTGTTTTAAATTCTAAAAACATTTCACAATTTTTTTACAGTATTTCTGATGAAATAAAAGCAGACTTGCTGAGCAGAAGACTTTATTATATGTAGAGTGTCTGAATCCAGTTTGAACATGAGCCTTGAGTTGTGAAAGTTGCTTTGCTCTCTGGATTCTGCTGTTGAGCATCACAGATCGGTTTCAAGCAGATCAGATGCGTTTAATCCATCTGAAGAATCCATCTAAAACTTCCTGAAGAGTTTGTGAAGGCCACCCTGAAGAAGGAGCTTCTCCCGCCCCTTAATTCCCACACTCTGCATCTCTATCCCTCATTATCCCTCTCTCTCTATCCTCTCTATCATTCTTCCTCCTGTCTTTCATCCTCAGAGTCATCTCTCGTTAGCATACCAAAACTGCCCTTCATTTCCACATGCTTAAAGTGCCATCAATGCTAATTGCGCTCAGGCATTCTGCAAAGGCCCCTCGCTGGCTCTTGTTTGGTCACTCGGTCGGGGGCCTGTGTGCTAGCCGGATGTGGGTTAACTAGTCCCCCTCCCCTCTTTAATCCCTGCTAACCGGCCCCCGGTGGACCCTTGACCCGGTCGTCACGGCGACGGTCAGTTTGGCGCAGAAGGGGCCGATGCTGATGGTGTTTGATTAGCTGATTCCACTAAATGAGCCAATCGCGATGAGCTGCTTTCATGGCCAATTGACCAGAGCGAGTGTCTGTGTGTGTCCTAGCAGCCACGCACTTAGTGCTCTGTGTGTGTGTGTGTGTGTGTGTGAGTGATAGAGGTAGCAGGACAGTAATGCATGCACTTCTTCAGAAATATAATAGAATGCATTTCATCTCAGAACTAAAATGGATAAAAAACTAAATCACATTTTGCATTAAATGTTTTTTTTTTTTTTTTTGCATTATTTTCTTGAAAAAAGAACAGTAATGCATGCACTTCTTCAGAAATAGAATGCATTTCATCTCAGAACTAAAACGGATAACTAAATCACATTTTGCATTATTATTTTATTTGCTTTTTTTTGCATTATTTTCTTGACAAAAGAACAGTAATGCATGCACTTCTTCAGAAATATAATAGAATGCATTTCATCTCAGAACTGAAATGGAAAAAAAACAATCACATTTTGCATTATTTATTTTTTGCGTTATTTTCTTGACAAAAGAACAGTAATGCATGCGCTTCTTTAGAAATATAATAGAATGCATTTCATCTGAGAACTAAAATGGATAAAAACTAAATCACATTTTGCATTAAAAAAGAGTTTGTTTTTTGCATTATTTTCTTGACAAAAGAACAGTAAGGTATGCACTTTTTCAGAAATATAATAGAATGCATTTCATCTCAGAATTGAAAGAGATAAAAACTAAACATTTTGCGTTAAATACATTTAAATTAAATGCATTTTTTGCATTATTTTCTTGACAATTAACCACATTTTCTACCCAGCTGGAAATAACCTATTGTAATACAAAAACATCTCATAATGTGAAGAAAATATTTTTTTTATTTATAAATTATTTAAATTATATTATTTGAACATATGCATCAAAGTAGTTTTTGTTGTACTGCATTTGTATTATAATTTATTTAAATTATATTATTTACTGTAAAGTATACAGTATGTGTCAATATAAAGAAAAGTATACATTATTGAAAAAAAATTTAAAGTACATTTAAATTTAAAACACATAAAACACTGTTGAAAGTATACATAATAGTAGTTTTTGCAAAAACATAGCATGGAGAAAAAAATAATTAAGTACATAATTTAAATAATGTCATTTAAAGTACATCTTAAAACATGATTGAAAAAAGTCACAGTAGTTTTTGTTGTATTGAATATATATATTTGTTATATTAATTTAAAACTTTTTAAAACTTTTTTTATAGAAAGTATACATCACAGTAATTTTTGCAAAAACATCCCATAATGTGAAGAAAACAGTAAATGATTTTTTTAATTACTTAAATTACATCTTAAAACAGAAATGAAAATATATATCAAAGTAGTTTGAATACATGATTTATGTAATAATTTATTATTTAAATTATATTAAAGTACATATTAAAACACTATTGAAAAAAAACCAAAAACATCTCAATGTGAAGAGAATAATATTTAAATAATATGTTTAAATTATATTATTTCATGTATATTTTAAAATACAAGTATATATCACAGTAGTTTTTGTTGTATTTAATTTATTTAATGCAAATTAAATAATAATAATAGTAAAAAAAAAATGTGTCTGGTGTCTGGACCAGGTGATTTTCATTAAGTAATAAAAAATAGTTTTTTTGTTGTTTTGCATTGCATTGCAGTAAAAATAAAATTCAAGGGAAATTTTTCATTTTCATGAAAATAATGTCACACATCATCATCACAGTGACCAAATCTTAATGAAAATAGGCTTCGTTTTCAGAATGCAAAATAAAAAAAAGTACTTTTGGTGTGCAAAGTGACCCTGACCTGTTTTTGTGAGATAAACAGAGTGATTTTTGCTGCTGGTTGTAGTTTTTGTTATGATAAAACACAATAGACTCCATAAGCACACACTGCATTCACGATCTGATTATGATCTGACAGCATCACATGTAGGAAGTCCATCATTAACATCATAAGGCTGTTATCTGGACAGCTCCATCTGATGTCCATTGTGTCTGTATCGTGTCTCATCTGCTCCTCAGAGAATCTGAATCTGAACCAGCCCCCAGATTGCTCCTGTGTTTTAGAAATGCTGATCTGCCTGTTTTAATGCAGGCTAATAAATAAGAGTCAAAATGCACTAATTCATGATTATAGACCAATCAGAGTCATTTCTTCCAAATTATGGGCCAGTTTTACTAAACAGGACAAATTAGCACGAGAGCACAATTCCAAAACAGTGCTGATGGGTGTTTAGATTTACTAACAACACGCAAATTAAAGAACACAGACGCAACATCTCATTTACATATCGACCAACGCAATATACCAAGCGCAGCGCAAATTAGACTAGTCGCAAATAAAGAAATAAAGAAGTCCCAGTACGTTGAAAAGAACTGGAGGTCAAAAAATGAAGAGTTGAAGAAGTTTTGATAGAGCTGGTGTTGCGTGACTCCTAGTTGAGGGTTCAAGTCGTCTTTTATTCCCTGAAGCAAATAAAAATAACATGGCTTGGCAAACTATATTTTCGTGTTCTTCTGGCATTCCAAATAAATTAATACGTGTGTAAAAAATCCTCTCCTTCTAGCACGTGGTGTCTCTCCAACAATAATTGCAGGCATTTCAAGAGCAAAACAGTTTAAGACATGCTTTTTTTTGGGTGTTAAATAATGGCACAAATGCCAGTAATTTGACGTGTGCAAATGTTAGTAAATCTCATTGTGTGATTCATTTGAATACTCTCCTCTCATAAATTTAGCTGAAAGGGAAACTCCTACAAATGCATATTCAATAAGGTCAGGTGCAAAAATAACTGTGTGCACGACTTTTCAGCACTAATTCTTCACTGCGCGTCTTTAGTAAATCCTGACAGTACTATTTTAACGGCAAAAGCTGTTAGTAAAACTGGCCCTGTGAGTGAGTTTTATGTCTGTTTGTGCAGTTATCCGTACAGCGAAGACTCCAGTCAGGGAAAGCAGTACATGAACACTCGATGTCCCGCTTGGTGCGACCGAATCCTCATGTCCGCCTCGGCCAAAGACCTGCTCGTAAAGGTGAGATCATTACAGTTTAAATGTCAGATTGTGAGTTTGAATGATATTAATCTGATGCAAAAGGTGTCATGCATTGAGAAATAAAAGTTCTTCATGATAACAAATGAACAAAACAAAACTGGAGCTGAATTGGTTTTAAAATTGACGCATTTTGCAGCATCAACACGATTATTGACCTGAATTGATCTGAATAATGATTCTATTGTCTTCTGTAGAGCTGCTTTTACCTGAAATTGAATTTGTTTGGTAATTAATGAGCTTTGCAACACTGACAGTTATTTTCAGGTTTGTTTCTGTGAAGCTGAAATAGTCTGTATTATGTAAAGCGCTATACAAATAAATCCAACATTAAAAACAACATCTGATGGATTGCATTGAGATATAATACTGTAATACACATTTTCCATGATTCACAGCAACTGTAATCAAAATCTCACAGTTTCACATGAATAAAACTTATTTCATATGCAAATATATTAGCCAATCACAGCTGTGGGTGTTTATGTGTCTTAAAGGAGAAACAATGAACAAAATGAAGTGAGTTTATGATTAAAACTGGAACAAATATCTGCCAATGAGGAATGAAAACGTGTTTCCCTTTGAATTAAGTTCACTGGCAGATGTTTGTTCTTTTTTTAGTCAAATTCACTTCATTTTGATCAATTTCGCAGAAAGCAAGACTTATTTTATGTAATTTTGTGTCTCAAGTAAATGTATTATGAATCTTTAGACATTTGCACTGGAAAACAAGACAAAAATACTGAGGAAGAGCATCAGTGAAAGTTATTCCTATATTCTAGGGGCTCAGAACAACTGTTCAAGTCTATTTTGTGTGTAAAATGAATTATGAAGTCATGAATATCGATTAGAAGTTGCATTTTCAAACTTTAAAGCATTGCAGATACATTTACATTTAGAGACTAGGGTTGTGTATCGTTTGAATTTGATCAATTCTGATTCTTATCGATTCCCAGTTTAGATTCCAATGTGGTTAAAAAAAAATGAAGTCAAACATTTAGATATCAAACATATTTATTCTGTGTCTCTTTTTGCAAAACATTTAATCACTGCTGAATACCATGAACAAAAATAAGCCGGCTACATAAAAACTGGACTCGATTAAGAGCTGTTTGTGTGTAAAATAGAGCTGCACCATTCTGGATAAATTCAGACTTGTTTTTTAATGGAGGTTGTAGTTCTCTCACAATTCTGAAGAAAAAAATATTAGACAACTAAACAAAATCTCATGGAATTTATGAATGAATGATTCAATGACTCACTCAAGATTCACTTGTTCATTGCTGGATGAATCGGTGTTTCTGAATGAATCTCTTGAATGAATGATTCAATGACTCGCTCAAGATTGACTTGTTCATTGCTGGATGAATCGGTGTTTCTGAATGAATCTCTTGAATGAATGATTCAATGACTCGCTCAAGATTGACTTGTTCATTGCTGGATGAATCGGTGTTTCTGAATGAATCTCTTGAATGAATGATTCAATGACTCGCTCAAGATTGACTTGTTTCATTCCTGGATGAATCTGTGTTTCTGAATGAATCTCTTGAATGAATGATTCAGTGACTCGCTCAAGATTGACTTGTTTCATTGCTGGATGAATCTGTGTTTCTGAATGAATCACTTGAATGAATGATTCAGTGACTCGCTCAAGATTGACTTGTTTCATTACTGGATGAATCTGTGTTTCTGAATGAATCTCTTGAATGAATGATTCAATGACTCGCTCAAGATTGACTTGTTTCATTACTGGATGAATCAGTGTTTCTGAATGAATCTCTTGAATGAATGATTCAGTGACTCACTCAAGATTGACTTGTTTCATTACTGGATGAATCTGTGTTTCTGAATGAATCTCTTGAATGAATGATTCAATGACTCGCTCAAGATTGACTTGTTTCATTGCTGGATGAATCAGTGTTTTTGAATGAATCTCTTGAATGAATGATTCAAAGACAAATAGATTTTTAACAACCCCTTTTCGCCACCTAAAAAAAATTGAAATTGAAATTTTAATTTTACAAGTATCCGATTCTTGACCGCAAGTATCCAATTCTGGATTCAGTTCAATTCTCAACCCTATTAGAGACCATAGTGTAGATGTTCTTTACATGCTCTTAAACTGATCTTCATCAAAGCTGTGTTTAGATCAGTCGACTGCTGCTTCTCTCAGGTTTCTAGTTAGTGTTTGAGCACTAGTAGTGTTAGAGATGTTCATCAGCTCTAACGACATGAAAAAAAAAAAACGGACAGAAAGGAAGGAAACATCGGTGCAATATGTTTATTTTTTTTTATTGGGTTTCTATATTCTAGTGGCTCAGAACAACTATTCTAACCTATTTAGTTTGTAAAATGAATTATAAAGTCATGCATATCGCTTAGAAGTTGCGTTTTCAAAGTTAGTGTTAGTGATGTTCATCAACGGTTAATGAAGATCCCTGTCCCCTCACTTACTGCAGTGTTTGTTTTCTTAATAGTGGTCAAGTAGCTTTGAGAAGCGCTGTTTGAGACGAGGCCCAGCTGCAGATTGTTTAGACACGGCCCGTAAACAGCCTCATCGATCATGCTGCGCTCTGTTAGCTGTGCGTCATGTTATTTTCTGCTTGCAGAGCCCTAACACGCCAAAGGTCCACAGCGCTGTAATGAAGAGCCAGTCGAGCGCAGCCAGAGGAGCCCCTGCCGTAATTTGTTTATCTGTCTAAAGATTACGCAGGCCGAACATCCACAATTTTATGCTGCCTTTGTAAATTATCAAGCCTGCGTTTGATGAATGTATGGGCGCTCTGGGAGGCGCGTCTGTGTGCTCATTCACATTTAAAGACTCCCTTCAATTCCTTATTAAAGAAATGTCTTCAGGAGAGCATCTGCAGCAAACATTACAAAAAACAAACAAGCTTAAAGCAAGAGAACTCAATACAATTTCAGTTTTTTTTTTTTTTTAAAAAAAGTAAAAGTAGTTATAAATGAATAATGATGATAATAATAATAATAATAATAATAATAATAATAATAATAATAATAAAAAATACAATTTAAATATAATTTTTAAAAAGTAAAAGTAGTAATGAATGAATAAATAGGAAAAAAATCAACAGAACCAAAGAATTTTTCAATTTTTTTTAAGAATTTGTCACATTATTAATAATCACAAATTAAACAGATGAAATTGTACATAGATCTTCAGGAGAAAGAGCATCTACGTGAAACTTTACAAGTAACAAAGAAGGCTTAAAATTAGAAAGAAAAATAAATGAAAAATAAAAATAAACACAATTTTAAATAAATATAATTGTAAAAAATGTTAAAGTAAATGAATATAGACACCAAATAAATAAATAAATAAAACAAAAATTAAAATAAAAAACTAAGTAAATATGATTTTAAATGTATTTAATTTGAAAAAGTAAAAGTAGTGAAAAATAAATAAACCAAATTATTAAATAAATGGAAAAGGAAAAGATTGATAAATAGAGGAAAGCAGACTAAACTTCATCAGTAGAATCACCAAACTATTTCTCATATTCTTTTAAAAATTTGTCACATTTGTTATGACTAATTAAAGAAAAAGATTTGAGAAGTGAGTTTACCTCAATCAAAAAATGACAGTAGGATGGGAGCACAAAAAATTCTGTTTATGGATAAAAAAAATTACCAAATAAAAAGAAATTAAACATATATTCCTTAGACTAGGAAGTGTCATTATAATATCTTTTAAATTTAACTAAATGTTTAACTACATGGGATTATAAATTAGAGCAAAACTATATACATCTGCATATTTAGACACAGGTATATTTTGTGTTATTCTTCCGTCTTGTTGGGAATACAGTATTTATGAGGCAACAGCCAAGCTTTTTTATATTTTCTATATGGTCCATAAACGCAGTTTCCTTGAGTTTGTCTTCCTCATTCATGTGAGTTTGTGAGCGTTTAGTTCAGTCAGAAAACACAGTCCACATGCGGTTTCTAAAGAGCACTGCATCATTTCTGTCTCGCTAGATTCAGAGCATTATTTTCAATTTAGATAAATATGATTAATGCTTTCGCTGCATTTCAGATATGAAAAAGCTCCTGAATTTTGATTTATTGGCACTTAAATGTAACCATATAAAAGCTCTTCTTAGTATTTTAGCGTCATGCATGCATTTGCTGTCTGTAATCATATTTTGTGCGTGTTTGTGTTTTGCAGCCAGAGAATGAGGAGAAATCAATAACATACGACAACATCGGACCCAACGTGTGTATGGGGGACCACAAGGTACAACTAACCTAACCAACCTCTACAGCAGTTTGTGTGTATCAATTTAGATATAGTTTGGTGAGAGAAATAGTCTTTGGAAGTGAGTTAAATCTGATTAAACCTGAAAATTATTCAAAAGTAAAATAATTGTTTTTATTACTGTTCTTTTAAGGGATTTTTAATGTTTTTTTTTTGTGTTTTTCTCTAGTCTTCTTCAAATTGTTCTTTGTATATTTTAATCATATATTTTTAAATATAAATGTATTATTAAATGTTATTTATTAAATGTATATTTTTTAAATATTTCACCTGTACTGAATGAAGGTAAAATAGCTTGTTTAGATCTGAATCAGTCACATCAAACATTCAGGAAAATTATTTCTTAATTACTCTTTAAAAAATAAATAAATAAAAAAAAATAAAAATACATTTTCTGGATGAATGAATAAATGAGTTTTTAGTGCCATCTGTACTAAAGAATCATCAAACAGCACTTCTGCTGCTCCTGTGATTGTGCAGCACATATAAGACACCAGAGACCAATCACAGATCAGTATGCAAATATATTCAAGAAACAACACCAATTAGAATCCAGTATGCAAATGATCCACTGCTGTTAGTTGAATGCTGAACATTCTATTAGTGTGAATGAGAGATTTTCCAAATATGAACTGAATTGTTTTATAGAAAACCAAAAAGATATTGAAATTACCTACAAAACATTTGATTTAAAATAGTTTGAGATAGTTTCAATAGCATTAATATCTCGGTTATTACAGTACTGTTCTCATTCTAAATTACTTCTGTGTAATGTTATGGTTCTGTATATGATATTGTAAATAGTCCTGGGTATCTTAAAAATACCTTTTTAAAATGTATTTATTTATTTTGTGTGTTTATTTATTTTTACTATATTATTGAAGTTTTTACAAGTGGTTAAAGCTGAATTAGGAAGAATAAAATGGATATTTTAGGGAACAGATGATGTCTTCATTTAAAAATTCCTAAATACAATATTTTTAATTTAATTTTATTAACTTTTTTATTTTGTTTTGTTTTATTTTATTTATTCTCAGATCTAGATGTTAAATCTTCGTTTTTAGATTTAGATCCTCATAGTGAGATAAGCTTGTGTGTGTGTGTGTGTGTGTGTGTGTGTGTGTGTGTGTGTGTGTGTGTGTGTGTGTTCGAACCAGACAGACACACACTCGCCAAAATCACATTCAGATGTTTTAGAAATGTCAGTGAATTTTGCACCCAAGGAAGAACAGTTCAGACAGAAGTGTGTGTGAATAAACTATGAAATGAATGTCTATGATGAGAACAGCTCATCCTAACTAAGCGTGAGTTTGACTTTGATCCTGAAGAAGTCTGAGTCTAAATTCTGCTATTTTTTGTATCTTCTGCAGCCGGTCTACTTGTACTTTCGGTTAAACACAGGGGCAGGTAAACCTAATGCAAATAAGCACAAGTGTTGTGTCGTGCAGTGATGTGGTAAATATTTTCTTTTACTATTATTTTATTCTTATCATCCATATGACTTTATAATATCCATGTCTGATTCTCATGATCTCTGTGTGTGTTTTGACCAGGAAAATGGTGCCAAAGGGTGGAGATTTCATGAAAAGCGTCCCTGTGACACGGGTGGATGGACACACACACACACACACACACACACACACACACACACACACACACACGCAAACAGAGGACCCATAAAGACTTTTCAGCAGGACTGACCAGTCGCATTTGTCCAGTGCATGCAATCACGTCCATAGAAACGACACACTGAGTTCATGAATGCTTCAAGAGTCGAGATCATGGACACACACACACACACACACACACACACTAAATCAGATGTTCTTCAGACGTCTCAGCCTCGTTTCCCAAACTCTAATAGAACATCTACCTTCTACAGATTCTTGCGGATTTTAGATACGCCTCGACGTAATATTACGAGCTACTTCCATACAGTATGTAAGATGTTTTAAAAAGTGCAATGCAAAAACTCTTGTTGTATTTCTCTATGGTTAGGTTTATTTGTACATGCTGATTTTTAGTGCTGTTTGGAGATTTCTAGACTTTCTCTCTGTTAGAATAGATAGGTATATTCTGTTTGAGCATTTGTATGATTTTCTTTCTTTCTCAACTCGTTTATCTTGTTTTGTTTTTTTGTTGTTGTTGTTGTTGTTGTTGTGCTGTGCAACAAAAAAACCCGCCGAGTCTCATTTTATATACTGTACTTTTTAAAGAGATAATTTATAATTCGTACCAAAACTATTATATGCTGACATATTGATACGAACGGCTGCTTTGGGTGTTGAAATGTTTGAGTAGTTATAAAGAAACGACTAAATCCACATCATCGTAAGCAGAAAATGCCATTTCAGCCTATATGATTTATATATATTTAGCCATTTTAATTTTTTATTATCTTTTAAGCAGTGCCATAACCCATGCAAGTATATAAGATAGTTTAAATAGCAGTCTTGCTCGGTTCTTACAGTACTGTTCTTATTCTAACTTATTTCTGTGTAATAATGTTATGGTTGAATGTGATATTTTAAATAAGCCTGGGTATCTTAAATAGCTGTATCCTTTTATTTTTCTTTGTTTTTTTTTTTTGTTTGTTTGTTTTTTTTTTTTGTATGATTTATTATATTATTGTGTCATGGTGCCAACTATTGAACTAGAGTTTGATTTATTATGGCATTGTGCAAAAACACTCAAATTATAAGGACCAGAAGAAAATTCTTCACGCTTTACTTTACAGTGTCCATTTTAGACTTGTGTTTTAACACAATCACGCATGCATGAAGTTCAAATAATAAATGACACAGTAAATGCTGTAAAGTAAAGCGTGATCATTTGGCTTTGATTTCTTGTGTATGTTCTCAGCATCAGTGTCGTTTGCTAATACCAGTTGGATTGATTACACTACAGAGTCGACCTTCCGTTAGATTGATTCTTCATTTCTGAATCGGTGGGAATGATTTTGTGTCGCTTCGACAGTGATTTGGTTGGAAGAACTGCTTGTTAACTGTGTTTTTCCCAGCAGGTCAGGTGATAGGATTCACTCTTTTCTTTAAGCAGATAGTGATTAGACCTCATGGATGGCAAGACCTCCAAAAGCAATAAAACCATTAGAACTCAATGAATGGATGAATGAATCGGTGCCTCTTTGTCATTAGTCAAGCACATCAATTACACCATGAGATTCACTAAACAAGCCTTTGACATTTACATGCATTTGCCATCATTGGTGGTCCCTGAGAGAGAGAGAAAAAACAAAAGCACACACACACACACACACACACACATATATATATATATATATATGGGAGAAATGTCTAATCCTAACCCTGTATTTATGATATTATTTGTTCATTTGATCAAACCATTTATAAAAAAAAATAATATATTATTGGATATGCCATGATATCATTATTTGTTATGGCTGAATATCTTTGTTTAAAAGAAATCACGTGAGTGGAAATAGTCGAAACAGTCGAAACTCCCACAAACAGAAAGTTCGGGAATATGTCTTTCTTTTGCATGTAAGTATATTTTATATACACGTTTTAACAGCATTTCTGTAACCACAAAAGTTAAAGTTAGTCTATCGCAAGTTCGCTTTTACCTGCCGTTACCATAGTAACGCATTATATAACACGATATTCGTTACGATTAATAATTATTTTTTTAAATGTCTTTAAATATTTTTAAAAAGACATTTGCATCGCACCACTACTTAAATAAAGACAAAAAAGTTTCTCAAAGTCATTAAATGATTGGCACACAGGTTTAAAAAAAAAAAAAAATGCTCGCTTGGACTGAGAAATACAAATATAAGCTAATCTATAAATGCATGTTTAAATACCTGTTACTGATGATCTTCATCAGTCCGAGTGAAGGAGGCTCCTAAAAATAAAATCTAAAGAGAGACTAAATATTTATCTTATTGCATCGAAATTTGTTAAAGCTTTTGTAGGAAATTGGTTTTCCCTCTATAAACGCGTACTCGTCTTTAAATAAACGTTTGTAAAATGAAATTATTTGTAACAATCGTGTAAGAATTGTATCATCATTACTATACAATATTAATGCACGAATATATAATAATAATATGCATTTGCTGGCAATTTTCTCGCGGCCAAATAGCTGCACATCTCAAAATATATGCGCTACAAAACAACCAATAAATGTATGAAATTAAAAAAAAAAAAAGAAGGACCAGGACATTTTTAAAACATTGGCTTGTTAAATAATTTATTGATAATACAAAGTTTTTTCTTCCGTCCTCACGGAAGCAATAATATTCTCTTCATCGATATTTATGTCCATCTTTGTGTATTTTCCGTGTTGTGAGGTAAAACATAAACTCCAGCGGCCAAAAGGACATTATTAAAACAAATTCTATTCACATCATTTACAGCACTGGCACTTCTTTATACACTTGGTGTACCTGTTTCCAAAATAAAAAAGTGAAACTTTTTAGGGGTTATTCTTCTGCGATCGAAGACAAAAATGATCTTAATGATGATGGGGAAGTTGGCAACGTCTTCGTGATGCTTTAATAACATAATTTACTCAGTAAAAAATATATATACATCTCACGTCCACTTCTAACTGTACAACCGCATTCAAAGCAAAGCAAAAGCAGCGTGAACAGTGTTTATACCCTGCTTAATTCTGCCTCGGTTCTCCTGAGGAATCTGAAGCAGATGATGATGATGATGAAGAGTCTTTTGCTCAGTCATCATCACAAAGTGTCCGAGCTGTTGCTGCATGGACTGATGAGGGACAGATTACTCGTCTTGTGCTTTTTTAACAGTCTCGTGATTTTCTCATCGTCGGAGTTCGGGTCCAGAGGTTTGTTATATTCATCATCCTCCTCGTTTTCTGAACTCTCCTTCATCTTCTCCGTTTCTGAGTCGTGTTTCTTTTTAGCCGTGGCCATTTCAGCCGCGTGTCTCTTCCTCCATTTGGTTCTTCTGTTTTGAAACCAAACCTGAGAAAGACAGAAAAAAGACACTTCAGTCGATATGCGTGAGCAATTATTATTATTATTATTATTATTATTATTTTAAAAATGCAAGTTACATGCAGCTGAACTGAAATCAATTAAACCAAGCAAAAAGTGCATGAACTCTGGAACAAGCAATTGATTAAAATAATGAAATCAAATTAATGTTGACCAGACAGTGTGTAAATATAAGGCCTAACGGTGTGCAATGCTTTGCAACACTGACAGCGATATATGGTTAAAAATATTATTAATAATCTTAATTTCAACATTATAAATTAATGTGCCAACAGTTTTGCTTGTTTGCACATATCCAACTGACAGTGACTTTCGCATATAAAATAACCTTAACGTGATATCATGCTGTTTGCATTGATAAAAAAAAAAAAAGTTTAGAATTAAATGAAATTAATATAAAAACCGCTGCTATGTACCTTGACTTGACTTTCGGTCATTCCCAGAGAATACGCGAGTCGAGCTCTCTCTGGACCAGCCAGATATTTGGTCTGTTCGAAGGTTTTCTCCAAAGCGAAAATCTGCTGTCCTGAAAAAGTTGGTCTGGAGTGTTTCTTCTTTCCATCCTTGTCCAGCATCATATTTGCCTGGGCTGGAGAAAGAATAAAATAAGACACGGTCAGTCAAATAAACCCGAAAACGCGACATTCGACTTTACGCTATTTGAACTTCTTAGTCAAACTAGACTTTTACAAACGCAATCACTCTTATAACTTAACAGGTTGTTGCTAAAATAGCACAATCATCTAAAATAACTGACATCATAGAATATAAATCACATAGCTTGTTGGGAAAATAATGCAATGTTTTACTGTGCATAATTAAATGCTACTCAAATAAATCCGAAAATGCGACATTCGACTTCACGCTATTTGCAAGTGAACTTCTTAGTCAAACTAGACTTTTACAAACGTAATCACCCTTATAACTTAACAGGTTGTTGTTAAAATAGCACAATCATCTAAAATAACTGACATAATAGAATATAAATCACACAGCTTGTTGGGAAAATAATGCATTGTTTTACTGTGTATAATTAAACGCGATTATAAATCAGTCAAATAAACCCGAAAACGCGACATTTGCAAGTGAATATTGTTGACCCACAAGTGTCAAACACTAATCTGAGCGTGAAAACCAACTTATAAGACAGTTTAGAAAGGATTCTCGAAAACTCACCCGGACAGGGAACCCGAGGGTCTCTCCAGGGCGAACCCTGCATCATTCCGGGCCAAAATATGGGCGCCCGCCCTGAAAGCTCCGTCAGCGGCTTAGGGTACCGCGAAACGGCCGCGGGGTTGAAGTACATCCCAGCTGATGCCAAGCCATTGATTCTGGGAAAGCCCGAAAGCAGCTGCCCCGCGGAGGTGATGGGTCTTCCCAAAATATCGCTTATTCCATGCGGAGTTCCCAGCGGGATCTGAGAGTTCAGGCTGCCCAGGGAAGGAGCCTTGAAGCCCGCGGGGTTCTGCAGGGCGTACGGGAATAAAGAGGTCTTCATTTCGGTCATGTTGTGCAGCGCAGCCAGTGGAGTGCTGCCCAGAACGAACGCACTCTGTCGGTTACTATCCATCTGCCCGACTGCTAACATTGGTGCGAGTGAACCACAGGACGAACCGCGAAAGAAGTAAAAAGTTGAAGAGTGCACAAGAAAGTTTACAACTCATCCACCGGAACTGAACGTTTCAACCGCAAACCGTCAAATTTCGCGAACGTTTCCCGTGCAAAAGTTTTCCCGAAGCAGAATCCCGATGCCGACCGTCGGCAAATCTCACGCCCGCTTTGAGTGCAGCGATCGCCCGCATCTGAAGCGCCCTTCTCCGGTCAATGGACTCCAGCGGCGATGACGAGCAGATAACCGCAGCGCCACCGGCAAACGCGTATCTCCCATTGGAAGACGCTAAGTGACGCTTCGCTCTGATTGGAGGACGCGACGCGGCAGATTTGCATAGACAAAACCGTACTCCATCAAGCTCGTATTGTAGCGGCATTAATGACCAGTCGTACTGTAGAAATCATTGTTTCGACATTTGACACAATAGACGCGTTAGAGTAAGAACATTAACCTCCATGCAACTAATAACGCTATTTTCAGCGCTCTTTTGTTTATTCAGCTACATTCCGTTTCGTTTAGAACAAATATTTAACACTTTTGAAGTGCCGAAAACTCGACCTCGTGGTGATATTTAAAGTTAAAATGCACGATCGCGGGTTATTAAAACTTCCGCTGTAGCTTGTAAATGTAGAATCTCGTCGTGAGTTTATTTTATTTGGAAGTATAATTATTTATACGCGCAGTCTGTTCTATGCTTTCTTTCGCAGGTTATTAGAATGACTTTATTACTGAAAATATCGCTCACCGTTATAGCGTATAAAATAGCACAAATACCTGTTAGACTTTTACAAACGTAATCACTCTTATAACTTAACGGGTTGTTGCTAAAATAGCTCAAACATCTAAAATAACTGACATAATAGAATATAAACCACATAGCTTGCTGGGAAAATAATGCAATGTTTCGCTGTAATTAAATACGACTATAAGTCAGGCTTATTTAATTCAGTCGTCAGCCTGTTAAACTCTCTGATCCTGATAATATCTAACCCGCTGTTAACGAGACATTTCTCCTGGTCTGATAACATCATTTATCTAACTTCATATGCAATTATTTAGTGGACCTGGCTTTGGTAATATTCTCATGAACTATATTTAGGCTATATGTTATATATATGTGTGTGTATATATATATATATATATATATATATATATATATATATATATATATATATGACATCTTTAATGTTATGTTTTGTTTTGTTTTTTTCTCTTCACGGCTTGTTTTGTGAATTGAATCAGAGACAGGGATCATCTGTTTAAGTGCAGCGTTCATGTTTTATGGATCACGAGTGAATTATGACCGTGCTGGAATTTAAAAGGATTCGACATTATTTAGACCTTCATCAAAACGAGGAGAAAGGAGAAATGCGCTGTGTGAAATATGACGATGACTTTACACTTTTCCATTATAACACGACTCTCGATTTATTTATTTATTCCCACGTTATTAAACAACAATCTTAATTGTGGACTGTGTGTTTTGTGGTTATTACATACTCTCTTTACATTTAGGAAACGAATTTATTGATATGTTATTTTATCATATAATCCTCATGTATGTCCAAGAAGCTCAGAAACGGGTCATCTTCTGTGCAGCTGTGTGATTTTACTTTACTGAGTTCATCTGTAATTTCATCCGAATCTCATAATTCTTATGCCGTTGTAAATCATCTGGACTGTAATATAAATCTCAATCAGCCTCATGACAGTAAAACTGCTGCTCTTCATCATTCAGTGTTCATTCGCATTAAAATCACTGCAGTCTGTCAGAAAAAAAGGAGAAAATTAATTTACATTCCTGAGTTAAATGCACTGAATTATTATTACTATTATTGATTGTTTTTTGTTGTTATTATTATTCTTATTTCCCCTTTTTATTTTAGGTTCCTCAGTATTCCCGTCGAAAATAAAAGGTTTGATTATAACTACATTATATTCAGATCATGTAAAGTTTTTGTAGATTGTATTTTATGAGTTTGTGACGAGTAAGACTTTGCTTGTCCTTTGCTTTAGGATGCCTGTGAAACCAACATGTAAAATGTCCTGATATAATCACTCTGTGTAAACAATTATTTTTACTGCACAAACTGCAATATCAGATGAAGTTGAAAAATAAACAATAAACCCTATTCTAATCTAAATCCTAAGTGTAAAATTGCTTGACCCAATACACTGTTGTTAACAACAACAACAACAATAATAAAAGAGTTTCTGGTACTGTTGCATGTGCCACATTTGACTTTTTGCCTTCCTTTATGGCTGTACATTGAAACATATTAAGCAGCAATCGAGTTTGTATGTAGTTTTTGTAAAGTATATCAGTTTTTAAGATTTTCCTCATTTTATAGTAGTCTTAAAACCCCGTCTTCAAATAAACGAACATGTTAATTCATTAAAAAGAAAACCCCGTAACCTTCATTGATTTACTGCGAGACTCTACATTCATTTACAAGAAAACAGCGCCATCTGCAGGTTAGACCGAGAACTGCACGAAACAAACATCGCTCCTCTTTAACAGAAGATAAACTGGCTCATCATATTATGAAAATTTGATTTTAAGTCCTGTCACACTATACAGCACAGATTTGCACTGATTTCATGGCACTTTCTTCTGAAATGTTGCTTTTTCTGAAATGTTCTTTTTTTCATCATTTTTCAGGACCCTTTTAAAAAGAACCAAACATAACTGATCAGTCTAAATTTTTAATCTAAATGTTTCTTTAATCCGATCATGCTCCCTTATGCGGTTCTTATATCTTACAATAATAAAGTCTGCAATCTCTCTGACTGTCTTTTCTCTGTCTGAGCATCTATCAGGACTTTCTCTGTCGCTGTCTCTGATTCTCCATATCAACTCCATGTATATTTCATCAGTACAACACCTTGAGGCTTCACTTATTTTTAGGCCATATTTTCTCTATTTCCCATATAGTCCTCACAATTATTTGTCTCATTTTTGTCCCCACTATGAAAATAATGCAAGCAGATGATGTTTATAAATTATATGATGTTTTCTGAGCTCAATGAATTCAGTTACAGCCGTTTTATTTTGATGTTCAACGTGTTTTTTGGAAGAACAGGGTCAATGAGGCTGTTCCTTATGCTCACTTAAGAAAAAAAAAAAAAAATATATATATATATATATATATATATTATAATTTCAGATATAGCATTAAAATTTCTATTTTAACAATGTTATTTATTGTTTTTATTCATTTTTGTTGTTCAGCTGCATCTCTGTAAGCAACACTCAGGTAATGTCATGAATCTTAAATGTTTTAAAATCCCAATAAAGAATTATATATGTTGCATTTCTTTATTTTAAATGTATTAATTTAGTTTGATGCTTTTGTAGCAGTGAGGTTTTTGTTTGCTCCACACAGAGATCTGATCTGAAGATGATTCAAGAAACCTTGAATGCAATGTAAGTCACTTTGAATAAAAGCATCTGCGTATATATATTTAAGTACCACTGTAGTGAAAACATAAGCTACAGGTCATGATTAATATCAGCTTATGAATGTTCAGTAAGCTCATGTCATGGAGAGCTTCAATGCAATCACAGCTGAAGTTAGTCTTCCTGTACTATCTAACTAACTCAGTCAGCTCTCTTTCTCTCTGTCAGGTTGCTGGATGTTTGTCACAGACGGTACAGTGATAAAGCTGAGCTCTTCAAAGCACAGGTCAGAAGACATTTGATTTACACTCTAACAAACAAATACATGTTCATTTTCATTCTGTACCATGGTATATAACAGCAATTCCCTCTGAGCTGAGATTTTAAATCAGTATTTTAGTAATTTAACAACACATTCAGGTGTTCATTCAGATCTCTGCTAACTCTCACATGACATGCAGCTAGTAAATAAATTTAGTAAGTGTTTTTGGACTGTTTTTATTTTAAATTATTTTATTATTATGCATTTATATTTGAATATAGTTTTTTTATTTTATATAAATTGTATTTTATATTTTATTATTATATTTTACATGAATTATATTTCTATATAACTGTAATTATATTTTTAGTGTTTTTTATTTTATTTTAATTGTATATTTCTAGCTTTCCATCAACTCATGATCTCCAGTTTGGGAAATCACTATATATTTAAGTACCACTGCATTATCATCAGATACTATATAATAAAAATTTCTCCATCTCAATAAAGACAAGCAGGGTTTGCAGATCATCTGTGGAAACAAGTCTTGTTTTCTGAAAACCGTATCAAAATTAAGTGTTTATGCTTGCAACAAGAACAAATATCTGCCAATGGGGGCAGAAAAATAAAACTCATTTTCTCTTTATTTTCATATTTTACATTTATTTTTGACTCCATTTGCAATTATTTCTTGATTTAAGCATAAGCACACTCAAGCTTAAACAGTAAGTTTAATGTTTTTTTTTGTTTGTTTGTTTTTAATTAGTCTCTTCTGTTCACCAAGCCTGCATTTATTTGATCCAAAGTACAACAAAACAGTAACATTTTTAAATATTTTTACTATTTAAAATAACTGTTTTCTGTTTGAAAATATTTTAAAATCTAATTTATTCCTGTGATCAAAACTGAATTTTCAGCATCATTACTCCAGTCACATGATCCTTCAGAAATCATTCTAATATTCTGATTTGCTGCTCAAAAACATTTATTATTATGTATTAAGTTGAAAACAGCTAAATAGAATTTTTCAGGATTCTCTGATGAATAGAAAGTTCAGAAGAACAGCATTAATCTGAAATAGAAATCTTTTGTAACATTGTAAATGTCTTTTTCATCACTTTTGACCAATTTAAAGCATCCTTGCTAAAGTATTAATTTCTATAATTTATTTTCCATATATATATATATATATATATATATATATACACACACACTGACTCCAAGCTTTTGAATGGTATAGTGTATGTTACAAAGGCTTTTTATTTCAGATAAATGCTGATCTTTGGATCTTTCTGTTCATCAAAGTGTCCTGAAAAAATGTACTCAACTGCTTTAAATATTGATAATAATAATAATAAAAAAAGCAGCAAATTAGAATATTAGAATGATTTCTGAAGGATCATGTGACACTGAAGACTAGAGTAATGATGCTGAAAATTCAGCTTTGATCACAGAAATAAATTAAAGTTTAAAACATATTCAAATAGAAAACAGTTATTTTAAATAGTAAAAATATTTCAGAATTTGACTGTTTTTGCTGTACTTTGGATCAAATAAATGCAGGCTTGGTGAACAGAAGAGACTTCTTTAAAAAACATTAAAAATCTTACTGTTCAAAAACAATTTTGTCATATCTATTCAACAGATTTTAGACAAAATTGACTTGTGGTTAATTAGATTAATCAGCAAATCATGTAATCAATGAAATTGAAAATTTGAATCACTTGAAACCCCGAATTCAAACGCCTGCTGACTGCAAACACATCCTATAAAGAACAGATTCTGATGTGACTCACGTGAACGATTCTCTCTGCCATATGACAAAATGTGTTTTCGATGGTGAATCGGATTCATTCATCCACAGCTTTATCAATGAAGAGATCCTGTCAAAGCCTGAACTGCAAAAGATGCTTCATATCTCTGTTACAGTATTTTATGATGTGGTTGTACATCAAATGACAGAAGACCAAACAAACATGTTAGATAACAGTCAGTTTAATTTCCATTTCTTTAAAAGAAACTTCTTAGTGAACATTGTTTAAAACTAAATCTTACACCAATCTTTTTTTTCCAATAGAAGAAATATTTGAGTTTATATATAGTGTTTAGACTATACTACTGCTGGCTGAAATATCCTCTGAAATATCCAGAACTGGGAAACGAGCTGTGTTTCTGTCACTGGTGTTTGGATTGGACGTCCGGCTTGTATTTGAGCAGAAGACCCAGAGACGTGAGACCAAACAGGAACGTCTGAGCGAACCACAGCAAACGTGTGGACGTGCTGTCAATGTCTTTATCACTGCAGACACAAACACACACATCAACACAGTCCTGCAGTTGATAAGTCAGAAACATCTAGGTCAAATTTGTTTTAATCTTATATTCTTATTAATTTACAGTGCCCTCCACTAATATTGGCACCCTTGGTAAATATGCGCAAAAGCAGCTGTGAAAATAAATCTGCATCATTTATCTTTTTTATTTCATTCATAAAGTTCACAAAATTCTAACCTTTCATTGAAGGAAATCAATTGAAGGTGGGGGAAAATCTCATTATGGAATAAATGTTTTTCTCCAAGGCATATTGGCACCTCTAGAAATTCTTATGAGTACAATATCTCTGAAGTATATTCCCATTCATATTAACTTTTTTAGCACAGCAGGGTGACAAGGAGGATGAAATTGTCCAGCCATGGCTTTCTGTTCCACAGGAATATATATATAATATAATATATAATATTATAAACATGAGAAAAACAAAGACCAAATTCCCTTAATCATCCATCACAATGAGTAAAACCAAGGAATATAGTTCTGATGTGCAGAACAAGATTGTTGAGCTTCACAAAATAGAAATTGGCTGTAGGAATAGAGCTAAAGCATTGAAAATCCCCATTTCCACCATCAGTTCTAATCAACTAAAGATGTTGCAAATCTGTCTGGAAGAGGACGTGTGTCTATATCATACTAACTGCTGAGATTAGTCGAGTCTTGGGGTCAGAAAGACTCAAACAGATAAAAATTGTTCAGATACATGGCATCATGGATTCTTTCACATACCAACTGATAAAAAATCTAAAGCTGACTGCCTCTGTTAGAAATCTTATAATGGGGCCATGGTTGGATCTTCCAACAGGACAATGATCCAAAAACAATCATTAAAATCAATACAAAAATGGGTCACTGAGCACAAAATGAAGCTTCTGCCATGACCTGAACCCTGTAGAAAATGAGAGGAGTGAACTGAAGAGAAGAAGCTGTGAATCTGAAGGATCTGGAGTGATTCTGGATGAAGGAATGGTCTCTGATCTCTTATCAGGTGTTCTCTAAACTCTTCAGGTATTACAGGACAGAACTCAGACCTGTTATCTCGGGAAAAGGACATTGCAGTAACTGGGTGCCAATAATTGTGGCTAACGTGAATTAGAGAAAAACATTTATTTTATAATGACATTCCCCACTTTCCATTGTTTTACTTCAAAGAAAGGTTAGAATTTTGTGAATTTTGTGAATAGTTTTTTGCAGATATGTTAACGCCACCTTTGCTCATATTTACCAAGGGTGCCAATACTAGTGGAGGGCACTGAATATATTCTTTCCATTTACATTGAGCAGAATGTACATTTTTCTAAGTATAAAGTCCTGTGCAGTTTACACCAGTGATATTTTAGTACCATTAAGATACAACTGTAGTTTTTAATACTTTAAACAAGTTTTTTGTCCCTATTTTCATTTTACTTCTAGTTGGAGTTTTAATAATTTAGTTATATATTTTTTATATATATCTAAATAGCTTTTTATTCATTTTTATTTTAGTTTTATTTATTTTAGCTCATCAAGTAAAAGGAAATGAAGATGAGAAATATTTCCTTGGCAGCTAGCAGAAATTAAATATGCTTTATTATATATTTTATGTTATCCAAACATTTATTTTATTTCAAGTAACAAAAATGGTTTTAATTAACTATAATAACACTGGTATACACTGAACATTGTCATCTCTGAAATAAAAAAAAAAAGTTGCATTTTTCACTAATTTTGTGTAAAAAGAAAAACATTTATCAGTCTGAACAAATATGAGTTAAGAAAGAGATGGCAATACAAGTTGGTTCATTCATCTCACTGGAAATGTAAAATCAGGTCGAGAGCATTGTAATGTAGGACACAAAATTCATTTTGGCAACAAATAATAGCAATTTATTGCATACATACAGTAAGGTCACATAATGCACACAGTGTTAGTAAGAACAACATCCACAAATCTGACGGCCTGTACTGCCATCGTGTGGTGGAAAAGATGAAAAACACGAGGTGTCTTACCTGCAGATCTTCAGCGCAAGCAGAGCCTCGCACACATGGATGGCAAACATCAGAAACCATCTGAAACACAGATGACCATAATAAACATAATCAGCGTCAGCTCTGAACTGAGTATGAATGCTGGCGCTCACTCACCCGTAATACAGCGCCGGATGAAGATAGTCCATGAAACGCTTAGCCAGAGCGCCCAGAGGACCCAGACAGCCATACGGGATTTTGTGAGGCCAAAACGCTGTCCCCTGAAAACCAATGAAACACAATCACTGCAGAAACACAGCAAAGGTACTCTCAGTGGTTGCTTGGGAGTTTCTATGCAGCTGCTAAGATACAGTCAAAACAAAAATGATTCAGACACCAGATATAATTTTTGATATTTTTTTACTAGTGGGTGCAGGACACTATAGTTGATTTATGTAAGTGAGGAGAGCAAAATAAAGTAAACTGTGACACATTATACCCAAAAATTCTTCATACAGTGGACTACCAGTAAAATGTGATTTGACACTTTGACCTGAGCATGTTTTGTTCCATACCTTTCTATCAAAGTTATCTGACATTATCAAGACGAATTTGTTCTGACACAGTTTAACTCTTGAGTTCTTGTCATATTTTATAACCATTTCCTAAACTATAGTGAATAAACTGTGATAATGTGAGAAATGTTCAAGGTGTCTGAATAAATTTTGGTTTGACTGTAGATAGATGGACAGATAGATTAGAAATACACATAGGTAGAATGGAAGCTTAAGGGGCCGTTCACATTTAGCGTCTAAATCTCTTTTTTAATGGTACTTTTGAATGGTAATATATTATGGTTTCCACCAAAATAATATATGACGACTTGATAACGACTGATGCTGAAAATTCAGCTTTCAATCACAAGAATAAACTATATTAATGTTTTTTTTTATTGTATTTTTGATCAAATAAATGCAGCCTTGGTATGCATAAGAGACTTCTTTCAAAAACATTAAAAAAATAAATAAATAAATTATAATGATCCCATACTTTTCTCATACCGTTTATATGTTTTAAACAAGGTTCCTACACATTTTCCATTTCAAAATTCCATACTTTTCCAAACAAATTTCCAAACCTCTCAGTAGATTTTCAGACCATATTTAATATAAATGGTTCATAGAGCATTATTTTCAGCTTTATATTTGGTATATAGTACAGTAATCTTTTTTTTTTTTTTTTATACAGGGTTTTTTTTCATTGATTTTCTCAAAGTACATACAGAGCCCCTAAAATAAACAAACAAACAAAAAACAGACTTTTAAATGCACTCAAGAAACTTTTTTGTGCCTTTGAGAAACTATTTGAATGCGCATGGGAATTTTTTGCATGCTTACACATTACAATTTCTAGTTTTATATAACCTACTGTATTTCCTTTGTGCATCACTGCCACCTTACTATGAATAAAACAAGAGCATGGACGCACATGAATTAACTGAGATCTACTTGTTCAAAATGTGGCTTTTCTTATGGTAGTACCTCTAATATCAAGGCCTAATGTCCAATTTAACACATCCTCTGTGGCAGCACAGAAACCATGACACGAAATGGGCTGATGGCATAAAATTTGCCAAGTTCAAGGGTTTATAAAAAAGGCTGGTACTGTAAAAAGTGTTTAAAATTTGGCTTTTGTTAGGACAGTATGCCATATTTCAAGGCCTTAGGTCTCTTTAATGCATACTTTGTGGAGGCCAAGAAACCACACGCGAAACAGGCTGATGGCACGATCAGTGTGCACTGTCCTATATGCTTCAGGCTATGTAATACGGTGCTAAGAAGAAACCCAAAATGCTTATGCTATAACCTTCATTTTGCATAATGAAAAAATGCACCTTGAATTCATTCAGTTTGACCTTGACTTCCTGTACAATAAATTTATTTTCATTAAATTATTAATTTTCTATTATAAAAAACTAAACGGGGGCAAAAATCTGGAAACACAAATACTTTTCCATACCTGCTTTCTTTTTTTCCATACTTTTCCAGATCTACAAAATACTTAAGTCAAATTCCAAACATTTCCATACTTATTTGACAATGATGCAGTGATGATAATCTTGGATATTTGAGAAAATCTACATAATTTAAATAAACTATCACTCTGAACTGAATTAGTATTGGATCAGCAGACAGCTTAAAACAACAAAACACATTTTCAGATATTCCAAAATTTATTTAAAAAAGTACTAATAGATGTTGAATGCTAGACATACTGAAAAGTCAGGTCATGACTGAAAAAAAAAAAAAAAAAAAAAAAAAAAAAAAAGCTTTAAAAAAAAAAAAATTGTAATATGCAAATGAAAGGTTGGAAAAAAATGCAGCGATACTTTTAAATAGGAGAGTAAGCCAGAAAGTGTTAACGAGTGAGCATTTGAGTCATTAGTTCAACCCATTCATTCAGACAGCTGATTCATTCAAGAATGAAACAAGTGCCTGTCTTTATGAATGGATCACTGAAAAATTATTCAAATGATTAATTCAAAAACGCTGAAACATTAAAGTTATGAAACACCCCTGTGCGTTGCTCAGAGATGCATAACTGTTCTTTTTTGAACTATTTTAAAATGTATTCTGTTCAAAAGTGTAAGTCACTTAAAGTAATGTTAACTACTTGCTTATTGAATGAATAAAATGTCAAATGAAGTGCTGACATTCTGAAAACAGCACTCTCAATGTACACCAATGTACATATT
The DNA here is from genome assembly GCA_039654775.1 of Spinibarbus caldwelli. NCBI lineage: Eukaryota > Metazoa > Chordata > Actinopteri > Cypriniformes > Cyprinidae > Spinibarbus > Spinibarbus caldwelli. The sequence continues at coordinate 1,089,125 of CM077243.1, forward strand.
TTGCAATAGCAAATTAAAAAGCTAATAATTATGAAGGCTAAAGTATATTCAAAATAAACTGGGAATATTATTTTTCTTCAGAACCATCTAAAACTTTGTAATGCATGTAGGAATAAAATTAAATGACTTTTAATGCAATTTAAAGCCTTCATTTTTGCAAAATCCATTTAATAACTTCAATGCCCCGCGGAAACGCTGTTTATCTAGAATCTGAAGACTGACAAATTCGTTTTCACAAATACACACGGTAAAATAAAAATATACTAATAATATGTTTTATATATATATATATATATATATATATATATATAATATATTTAAATTTAATATTTTAATTGAGAAACAGCCTTTTTCATCTAGCTGCGTTGTAGAGACGCTCCTCAGAAAAAATAAATAAAAAAAAAATAATTAAAAAAAACCTGCATGTCACACTTCCAGTGTTGCCAAATAATTTTCAGAGAAAGTTGCTAAAGGAAGGTCGATTTGTTGCTAAAAGTTGCTAAATCACGACACAAAATTCTCACAACATCAAATCTCAGCAAAAAATATATTTTACATACAGTATGTTAATTTAGATGCTTGTAAAATAATATGCATAATATAATATAAATAACTGTATTTTTAATACATTGAATTATTGAACACATTTTTGAATGATTACAATTTAAGTTTTTTTTTTTTTTTTTTAATAGCGAGTAAACTAGCTACTAAAAAACTAGCTACACATTCTCTACAATTATGCTTTAACAAAGTCTCTTTCAAGGATTTCAAGCTACAGTCTGTAACTTTTTTTTGGTTAAAATTGATCCGAAATCAATATCTGAGAAAGTACATAACCAGCCAGTGTTCAAAACTATCGCCTTACTTTAGCCCGATTCACAACGGTTAGCTTATAATAATGTTTTCTAATTTGAGTGGCACGGGTAGGTTTCCGCGGGAAATTCGAGCATGGCACTGCGTCATTACGTCACATCTGTAAACATGAAGAAGTTTTCCCGGCTACTAGGCTCTGGCACGTGAGGATCCTGCAGGTGGAGGATCATTTATAGCCTTTTCTCACAGCAGCTAGAATAATTAAATTTATCATTTTGATGACGGATTGTAATCCAGAAAGGATTATGTGTTTATGAAACACATGTGAATGAAATTAAATTATATTCCAGTTTTAAATGTGGTTCTGATTACAGATAGCCAACGTGGGATTACACAAGTTTTTGTATTTTAAATAGAACCAGTTTGAAGGAAGATTAATTTGCTTTTTGGATTAAAAGAATTTCTTAATATGAAATTTGAACAGTATGACAATTAGATATTAGACTGTACAGAAATTGAAATCTACACGCTAATACTATACTCATAGTCACGCAATGCTGATGTTGTTAACATTAATAATTTGAGAACAAAGTATAATAATACTTTGCACAGTTAGATGTGATATGAGCTAACTGATCTTTAGATTTAATCACTGTTGGAAGCGCGATTTATTGTAATGTTTTTTTTTTTCCTCAGTTGGGCAGAACAAACGTGGCAGACTTGTTACTTACTTGTTAAGATGGCAAATTACGGTGAAAATTCTGATTTGGGTCATATATTCCAAGACATAGGCAGTAAATATCCACACCGGTGCAGTGACTGACAACTACACATTCACCTCAAAACATTAGATTCATCCGCGCTGGAGCCGTGCCAGAACACCGGATCACAACCCCGCGCACTGAAGATCATTCCGCTAGAAACTGCAATTCCAGGTATTTAAACATAGAGGGCGACAAAGGGGTAAAAGTTACGGACTGCAGCTTTAAGCAACGTATTAGTAGTTAGAGTGCTACACTCTAAGAAACGTCTGTAAAAAATAGGGCACAATCTACTGTTAATATGAAAGAATTTTCGGCATTGTTTTTTTTTTTTTTTTACCTGCATTTTAAATCACGCATTATGTTTTCAGGTTACAGGATGATAATGGATAATGTCTTGGAAAATTACTAGTATCGTTTCCATTTTTCTTACAGTGTACTAACTGATCAACAATCGCAGGTACAAGCTACTAACAAAGTGTATCATAAATAAACAATGATTCAGTTATTCAACTATTATTATTAAATTGAACAACTGCAAACAGCGGCTAACTAGTTCAGGTGATGTGTGTACTGCTAGGCATCTTTGGTTTCCTCTTTGTGTGTAATTTGGATGGAAAATGTGTGCCTTTTAATTTTTTTTGAAAAGAGTCGCTTATCAAAACTTGCTAAAAGTTGCCAAATAAATTTTAAAAAAGCTAAATTTGTTGCTAGGTGCTTTTGGAAGAAAAAGTTGCTAGGGTTGTCTGAAAAGTTGCTAAATTTAGCAACAAATTGCTAAATTGGCAACACTGCGCAATTCTATCATGAGCGCGCGCGCGCTTCCCGCGCCTCTACATTTGAAATAACGAATTTGAGCGCGCAAAAGCGGCGCCTAAATGAGTCTAAATGTGTTTAGATTTGAATTTTGACCGTTGGCGTTTAAATAGTCTAGGCTCATTTGAACATTCTGTCAATGTAAACCTATGAGATTTGTTTTATTTTTAATCATCACTTTTATGAAAACAGTCTGATCACTTAGTAAAAATAAAGCAAACTAAGTCAGAACAGTCTGAAGGTCTGGGCCGAGTTTGGTGTTTTTTTTTTTTTAGGAGAAGTTAAAATCAACATATTTAGTAGCAATAATAATAATAATAGTTACTCAAAGAGAAGTCAAATGGTCAAATGCTTTTCTGACAGTCATATTAAACATTATTTGGAAAGTCGCGGAGTTTCTGAAATTCTCCTCAGGCGCTTTATCGTGACTGAATATCGTTAGTTTATTAAAGTTTCAGCTTACCGTGTGAAGACACACATAAATTGTCACGACCACCATACAGAACGGACTGGTTCTCTTGAAATACGAGCTACCGTCACTTTTGGCCATGATGAGTAATCGATAACTAACTAACTAACTAACCTTAACTACTGTAAACCGCACTAGTCTCCTCTCAGCCTCTCAACGGTCAGCCCGCCAATCAGTCAGTCACCATGGAGACCGTTCAGCACCGGAAATTACGGACCGCGGCACAAAATAACAGTCACCCATTTAAAAAAAAAAATAAATAAAATATTATATATATATATATATATATATATATATATATATATATGATGCTTATGAGAGTTTATTTTAAAATCTGACTAACTTTAATAGAGCGTTTTTTTCCCCCGATTCGTACAAAATAATCATTTTAAAAATACTTAATGATTATTATTTTAAATAATTAAATAACTACAGTAGGTTATTATTTTGTAAGGATACATTTCAGGATAAAACTACACACACTGTTGTAATAAAACAGCGTTAATGTGCTGTGTGTTTGAGTGCAGTGTGTGTGTGTGTGTGTGTGTTTAGTTACAGCAGTGTGATACTTTTATGACTGTAAAGTCACAGTAACTCCATCATGAACGAGAAAAAAGGCCAAAGCTGACAAGATCCGTTTTTTATTACGAAAAGGTCATTTGCTGTGTCGGAAAACAGAAACCACACAATAATAACTCAAAATATATCCAACAAACCGGCTCAGATACAGAGGATTTCTGAGCACATACAGTGAGGATCAACTCTAATATATTCAGCATTACATATAACAAATGTGGTCACATGTCAAGTTTAAAATGAGAGAACAAAGATGGAAAAAGAAAGACAACATAAAACATTATTCACTGTCCTAAAAAAATGATGTGATCTTGTGATGCGAGAACTGATAATGTGAAGGTGTGCAGATTCAGAACGCGTTATTATGGATTATGGACTCGTATTTTAGTTAAAAACATCTTAATGCTGGATTTGTTTCAGCTTTTGTCTTCTCCAGATGTTAACTGATGGACTGGAGTGCTGTGGATTACTTGTGGATTATTGTGATGTTTCTATCAGCTGTTTGGATTCTCATTCTGACGGCACCCATTCACTGCAGAGCATCCATTCCTGAGACACTGATGCAGAGACACATTTCTACAAATCTGATGAAGAAACAAACTCATCCTGATCTCAGATGATCCTGAGGGTGAGCACATTTTCAGCACAGTTTCATTTTTGGGTGAACTTGTAATATGTTTGTTATCTAATAAGCTTAATATTTATGCAATATTGCCTTCACGTGACCATCTCAATATTTCTATAATGAGTTGACTTCACACCACGTTTATGTGTCAGCGCAAGTAAACAATATGCTAAACAAACAGCAGGGTTTCTTTGCCTCTTAACAAGGAATCATGTGAAGCAGAACTGAGTGTAATTACAATAAAAATAAACATAACCCTTCCCAATGATTAGGTCAATTTCAATCTGCTTATTTGAACAGCATCATATTAAACTTCAGCATTTCCTGTGGCTGAACGGCTCATTAAACTACATTGTTTCTATTTCTGTTAATTTATTCACCACAGACCACAAATTTACCATTTTATGACAAAGCTGCTGTGAACATTTCAAGATTGTAATTAATCTAGATCAGCACTTCTCAAACAGGTGTCCAGGGTCCACTAGGTGGCCTCAAGATGACTTAAAATGATTTAAAATAAAACAAAACAAATATTAAAATAGCAAATCGTTCTCATTTTAACTCACCCCCTCTTTTTGTCTTTTTAAAAACCAGGATTCAAAAACAAAACAAAACTGTTATTTCTAGACCTGAAAAAAAAATGGTTAAATTAATAAAAATTTAAAATCAATACACTTTTACAATAAATATACATTATCTATAAATATATTTTTCACAAATAATTACAAAAAAAGTAACATACTGAATTAAACTTAAAAAGAAGAATGAAATCCAACATAAAATATATATTTTTTTAATTTAGTGAGAAATTAAAAACATTTTTTGAATTTAATGAGAAAAGAGATTAATTTTCATTGCACAGACTATATAGACACACTACCTTTAGAAATATTACAAATATTTATACTACTAATTAATATTATTTTTAAATGTCTTTAATGAAGTTCATGTTCTCAAAAATACAGTAAAAACACTATATTGTGAAATAGTAGTACAATTTAAAATAGCTGTCTTCAATATATAGTATAGTCAACATTTGAAGTGGATCAAAACCTTTCATCAAAGTTGCCCTAAAACAAAATCAATACCCGTTCTTGTCTTAGGACAACTTTGATTAACTTTTTTGATCCACTTCAAATGTTGACTGCTGTATTTTAAAATATAATATCTTCCTGTGATGCAAAACTGAATATTGAGCAGCTGATTTTTTTCTTGTAATAATGGTTTTATTTACAACTTAAAATCACTTTCTTTTATTTTACACTAGTTAGTAGTTTGGGTAGAAAAATATTAAAAGATACACTGTAAAAAATATTGTGCCCGTTTTACTCAATAAAAATGAGGCAACTATTTGCGAAGTATTTTGAACTAATTTTATTCTTGTTTGTTCTATTAGACTTAACATGTTTCCAACTTGAACTCTTAAGTAATGACAATTCAATTTTTTCAATTTACAAACTATAGTTTTAAGTTCATCAAACATAAATCTTGTTGTTTTTAAAGTAATATTTACCAGTTTATCCTTACAAGCCACATTTTTTATTTTAAAGATGTATTCAGTCTGTATTTAAATATTTCAAAATGTTTCTACAATAGTGTGATGAAACAGTAAACAGGCATCTCAAAACAAATCATTTATTCACTTTACAATGTTACAACAGTGCAACAATACAAATTACAGAGCATCGTTAACACTACTGGTAACACTTTAGAGACCAATTCTTACTACTAACTTGCTTATTAGCATGCATATCGACTGTTACTTCTAAAGCACATATTAATGCATTAAAACATTAACAACCTCATACCTAAACTTAAAAACTTTACTATTAATTTTAATGAGGGAAAACTCTTAGTTAATAGGGAGTCTGTTCTCTAATTCTAAAGTGTTACCATACATCTTCTTCAGATTAATGTATTCACCATTACATAAAGCTGTTTACAGGAGAGCAAAAAATGACACAAATAACAACAATAAAAACACCTAGTTATCTAGTGTATTTAGTGTTTTGAACGTTGTTAAAATATCAAATTCAATTAAAAACATTACATCAGCAAATTAAAATGAATAGCATTCAATAGTGTTTTACAGAGTAAACTTTGAAACTTAAAATGTATGTTCTGCAGTCCACTATATTTAACACTTACTACTACAAACTGAGCACTTCACTTGGGTTAGTTCACCCAAAAAAGAAAATTCTGTCATCATTAACTCACCCTCATGTTGTTCCAAATCGGTAAGACTTTTGTTCATCTTCAGAACTCAGATGAAGATATTTTTAATGAAATCTGAGAAGTGTCTGTCCCTCCCTTGACAGTTTATGAAAGGACCACTTTGACACTTAAAAGAGTTCATAAAGAGATCGTAAAACTAATCTAGAAGAATTGAGCAGTTTAGTCAATTTTCTGAAGAGACCCGATCACTTTATATGATGATCAGATCTAACTTAGCTTTTATTCACATATAAACACTCATCAGAGCAGATCAGTTTTGGCAAACAGAAGCTCAAGCATTCTTGCTCGATGTGTGAGAACCAATGAGGTTCATTCTTGTGTTACGCAGGACGTTTGAGCTTCTGCAGAAACCAGTGAGGTTTGTTCTTATGTGTCAACCAAGTACTTCAGTTCATGTTTACTGATCCACATTTATATATGTGAATAAATAATTAATAAATTAATAATAAATAAATAAATTCAAACTGTTCATCATATAAAGCAATCATGGCTCTTCAGAAAATTATAATTAAAAACTGCTCTTTTTAAAGGAAAACGCCACCGTTTTTCCATATTCCAACATGTTTTTCCCTCAGCTTAGACGAGTTGATACGTACCTCTCCCGTCTCAGTGCGTGCACTTAATCGCTCTAGCACGAGGCGCCACTACGCTAGCGTTTAGCTTAGCACCATTCATTCCTTAGGATCCAAACAGAGATGAATTTAGAAGCTACCAAACACTTCCATGTTTTCTCTATTTAAAGACGGTTACATGAGTAGTTACACGAGTAAGTATGGTGACACAAAATAAAATGGGGTGATTTTCTAAGCGGATAAAAAATGATAACTATAATGTACGGCGGAAGAGCACTTCGCAGCACTTCGACCTCGGCGCAGTAATATCATCACTCCTGAAAACTCTCCCTCTCTCTCTAACTTACATCAATAGAACCAATATTACTGCGCCGAGGTCAAAGTGCTGCGAAGTGCTAACGCGAAATCATTAGCTGAGTTTAGCTTCAAGGCTAAATACAGGAGTACTTATGAACCAGCTTATAAAGCAAACATTTTGCTTTATCATTGCATATTTGGTGACATTTAAAGCATTCGACAATTAATCTGCTCATATGTGATTTAAATTGTACCTTTTCAGCGCCCTTTAGTTTGATAGCGATGGAGGAAATGCAGTCCTGTCTCCGTTGAACGGAAAATTCAAAATGGCGTCAGTCAGAATCGCGTCTTCAGCAGCCGAATATTAGTCTTTTAAGTACATTTTACTTAAATAGATCTCGAAAAGGCACACGTCTAATAAGCCTTGTCAAAATTAATCAATATTATACATACAATATTTAATTGTAAAAAACGTGTTTGCAACAAATTGATATTATGTTACTCAAATTTTCAAAGTAAATCATTATACATAGTTTTATTTGTTGAAACTATTGATATTTTCTTGTTACAATTACAGCTTCACTGAGTCATTTTTCTCAGTGTAGATAGATAGATAGATAGATAGATAGATAGATAGATAGATAGATAAAAACTTAAACAATAACTTGCAAACAACTGAAAACTCATGCACCCTTTGAATATTGTTATGGACAATGAGAGAGCCTTGGAGTCAAAAAGTTTGAGAGATTATAGATATTACATTAATATAGATATTTGCATAATACAGTTTATGCACAGCAAACGAGGTACACAAAATCAACCTAACACTTATTTACTCAAAAGACTAAAGAACACGAATTCGATTAATCATTTTATGGCTATTCCAGATGTGTTTTGTGTTATCAAACAGTGCAAGCACTTTATTCTTACAGTCTGAAAGACAGCTAAGAGCAGCAGCTCTGTTTAACAGCAGCGTGGGGAGCGTTTTAATGAAGACGCCTGAGAGAAAATTACAGATCTGCGTGGCTGAACCGCAGAGGATTTGCCAGCAGCTGCAGTAACATTGGCTCCTGATGCCTGGCTCATCTCAACAATTTGTTGTAGCGAAGGCTTGGCTCTGCGAGAATAGCCTCTGACATCGAGAGGCTCTGTAAAGCCGGTCCACTAAGATATAAAGAGATCCCAGGCATCAGACACCGGAAATTTTACAGCAATACCCCTGGAGAGGCTTGTGATAGAGGCCCTGTTATTGGTTTTTGTTTAGGCACGATGAATCCCATGTCCCATCCAGCGCAACAGGCAAAACACAAGCAGGTAGAGAGTAAACAGATATGACATTCTGAGAAAAATACACGGACAAATGTGGGCTGATGTCAATGGAGTCCAGACAGAGACTATTGATCAGTGCAGGTGAAAATGCATTGCTTTGGTGTTTTCATCTCTTCTTATTTATTATTATAAATATTAATGTAAATGCTATTAGTGCACATTGTAATGAAATCATATACAGTTTGAAAACTGTAATGCAAAATGCAGTGCTCTGTTTCTATGTGACTAATCAAATGTATTTGATTATGTGAACATTTGTAACAATGGTTAGATTTTCTTCAACATCTTAAAGGGTCATCCTGTATCACATCAACCTAATTCCATTATATAATATTTTTTTCTGAAGAAAGACAAACATAAATAGTGATGAAAGCCCAAATATAAAATGTCATGGATGCATATTTACTGAGTAATCAACTATTTTGTAGAGAAGCGTCAAAATGACCATTTTTACCTGAGATTTGAAACCAAAATACAGGAGGGAAAAATGACTTCAGAATGATGGCAGCAGCATTATATTATTTTTACACTAAGATTGGTAGCTCTGTTAGTAAAATCTGTCAACTTTAGTAATCTTTGTTGCATTATGTGCCAACGGTGACAGTTCAAAAATGGGAAAAAGCACATTTTGTTGTTTTTCCTCTAATGTTTTCATGCCTGTAACTCAAGAAGTATTAAAGATATCTTGATATCCTTTTAGATGTTGGTATTTTAATTTTATAAGGCCCTGTATGGTTAAATTCCAGAGATATTGGGATCTCAATATGGCCCCAGAAGTAAAAGAAGCACTCGTCAGTTTTTTTTTTTTTTTTTCCCAATGTTTGCATCCCTGTAACTCAAGAAGTATTAAAAATATCTTAATATCCTTTTACATTTTGGCTCTTAACAAAGTTTTCTTTTGGTATCTTCATTTTTAAGGCCATATATGATTTGGTTCCAGAGATATTGAGATGTCCTCAATTGTTGAATTTTCCCATAAGCCCATGTTAAGTTTTACCCAAAACAGAAGACATTTTTGAACCTAGAGAGAAAGTAGAAGCATTTTCATTGCTCAAACGTTTTAAATTTAGAGCGAAAGTAGAAGCATTTTCACTGCTCAGAATTGTGGATCCACCATATATGTAATAATAACTGTACATTCCCATAGATCAGATGCGAACCCAGCGGAACTGATAACTCATGATTTAACATACTGCTTTCCATAGAGAGCGTGTAACTCTAAGGGACCTTCAGTTCACGTAGATTCAAAAGATTTGCTGTTCATATTCTGTCCAGACCCCTGAGCTTTACTAAACCTTCATGTACAGTACAATGTAAATAAATCATGTACTCCATCTTAATGGAATCAAATCGTATCCGCCCAGTATTGAATAAGAAATGCTGTGTAAGGTGGAGTTTGCAGACAGAGATTCAGTGCTGGTGTTCCCCTTTAGTGAGCAGATCTTTGATCAACCTGACAGAGCGAAGACCAGGACACTTTCAAGGACAGAGTCACATCTTTACATTCAAAGCATCTAAATGCACATAATATATGCAGTAAGTACAGTAAAGCGTTGAGAAGAAAGACTTACCAGGACTCCTGCTTCTCCTTTGTGCTGATCCCAGCATTTTGAACTCAATTTGGAGCTGTAATATTCTTTGCAAAATCACAAACCTACTAATTTTTAGTAAATTCAACAAGGCCTGACAGAGATATGATTTTTTTTTCTTCAATGTTGTGTTGAGGCTCTTCTTTAAAACTACATTTGAACAGAATAGTTCATCTACTGTATATATGAAAAATTCATCATCATTTACTTAGAATCATGATTTCATGCTGTATGACTAATTTTATTCTGTAGAACGTGAACACATTGTTTTGAATAATGTATATGTGCATCAATGAGGACAAATGCAGCAATGGTTGCATGTTTCTTCACTTACGATGAGAACTGAAATTGAATTGAACTGAAAATTGAATTGAAAATCACAGCATGAACATTCTGCTAAACATCTCCTTTTGTGTTTCACAGATCAAAAGTCATTTTCACTGCTTAGATTCGTGAATTTAGTAAGAAAATAGAATAGAATTTTTAACTGTGAGAAAATTAAAGCAATTTTTAAATGAATGAAATTAGAATTTCCACTGCCCATACTTTCTGAATTTACTGAGAAAATAGAAGCAACTTTTGAATTTAATGAGAAAACTTATTTTTTTCATTTACAGAGAAAATAAAAGCAATTTTTAAATTTAGTGAGAAATAAGAATAATTTTCATGATTCAGACATTTTGAATTTAGTGAAAAAATAAAAGCAATTTTTGATTTTAATGAGAAATAAGAATAATTTTATTGCCCAGACTTTTTGAATTTAGTGAGAATATATATATATTCACTTAGTGGGAAAATAAAAGCAATTTTTGAATTTAGTGAGAAATTACAAGAAACATTTTCACTGCTTAGACTTTTTGAATTTAGAAAGAAAATAGAAGAATTTTCACCACTCTTAATTTAATTTAATTTTTTAATTTAATGAGAAAATATAAGCAATTTTTACATATATATCAGTCGTTGCATGTCTCGTCATCATTTACAGTGGTACTGAATTGAAAAGCACAGCATGAACATTCTGCTAATCATCTCCTTTTGCGTTCTACTGATCAAATGTCATTTTCACTGCTAAGATGTTTTTAAGATTTAGTAAGAGAATAGAACAGAATTTTTAACTGTGAGAAAATAAATGCAATTTTTAAATTTAGTGAAATTTAGAAGAATTTCCACTGCCCATGCTTTTTGAATTTAGTTAAAGATAAAAGCATTTTTGAATTTCGTGAGAAATTAGAAGAATTATTACTGCTTAAGACTTTTTGAATTTAGTGAGAAAATATAAGCAATTTTTAAATTTTGTGAGAAATTAGAATCATTTTCACAACTTTTATTTAGTGTGAAAATAAAAGCAATTTTCTGCATATACACTGAATAAATATGTGAATCAATGAGGACAAACGCATCAGTCGATGTGTGTCTCATCATCATTTACAGTGTCACTGAATTGAAAAGCACAACATGAACATTCTGCTAATCATCTCCTTTTGTGTTCTACACATCAAAAATAATACAGGTTTGGAACAATACTGTAAAATACGCCAACAAATACACCTTTTCTGACAAGAATATGTTGCATTTTGTGCATTTATTATAAGCTAGATAGCAAGATAAAACGATTGTATGTGGATTAACAGGGATGCTGTGTCTGAAGCGCTGACCTTGCAGGAGCTCTGGAGGTGAAAGAAGGAAGATTTTCCCAAGGGTTCCCAGTGAGGTCACCTTCTCCATGTTGTTCACTCCACTTTGTGTGTCCTTGTCCACTTCTTTCACTACACCATGGGCTGAAACGAAAGATGGATTTGCAGTTCGACCTCATGAGAATAATTTCTTTGTCCACAATCGAAGGAATAGTTCAGCCATAAAATGAAAATATGCTGAAAATGTGCTTATCCTCAGGCCATCCAAGATGAGTTTGTTTCTTCATCAGATTTATAGAAATGTGTCACTGCCTCACTGTCTCAGCAATGGATGTTCTGCAGTGAATGGGTGCCGTCAGAATGAGAGTCCAAACAGCAGATTTTGATGTGAGAGACAACAGGAGATGCACTTTTTCACTGGAGGAAGAGTTATTATGGATTATGGACTCGTATTTTAGTTAAAAACATCTTAATGATGGATTTGTTTCATCTTTTGTCTTCTCCAGATGTTAACTGATGGACTGGAGTCTGTTTGTGTGTGTGTGTGCGCGCGTGTGTGTGTGTGTGTGTGTGTGTGCGTGCGTGTGTGTGTGTGTGCGCGTGTGTGTCTGTGTGTGTGTGTGTGTGTGTGTGTGTGTGTGAGTGTGTATGTGTGTGTGTATGTGTGTCTGTTTTTCTATTCAGGTGGGGACTTAAACCTGAATACACACAGACTCATGGGGACTCGTGTCACGGTGGGGATCTAAATTGAGGTCTCCACGGGTAAAGAAGCTTATAAATCACACAGAATGAAGTTTTTTGAAAATCTAAAAATGCAGAAAGTCTCCTGTGAGGACTAAGTTTAGGTGTAGGGTTGGTGTAGGGCAATAGAATATACGGTCTGTACAGTAGAAAAACCATTTCGCCTATGAATGTCCCCACAAGGATAGCGAAACAAGTGTGTGTGTGTGTGTGTGTGTGTGTGAGAGAGAGAGAGAGAGTGTGTGTGTGTGTGTGTGTGTGTGTGCGTGTGTGTGTTTGTGTGTGAGTGTGTGTGTGCGTGTGTGTGTTTGTGTGTGTGTGTGTCTGTGTGTGCGTGTAAGCTCCTTCTTCAGGAGTTTCATCTCTGTCAGCACAAGCACACTGGAGGAGCAGCAGAAGTTTAGTTTGAGGTTTGGGTTTGCTGTAGTTAACATTCAGCCCAAAGTAAACTCCAGTGAGACTGCATGAACTCTGCTTACTGTCAGCATCATAATGGATGTAATAGATTCAGTGTTTGGCTGTGGAGGCTCGACCCTGGTGCTGTTCCTGAGTCAGATTCCGCAGGCGTTCACAGGTCAATGTGATGAATGATGCAAACATGAGCCTCAATGTGAAGACCGAATCTGGTTGGATTCGTTTGAGACAATACTTAGACTTTAGTCTTCTAGTTTTTCTATTATTTTTAATGGCTAGTTTGGTAATGCTATTAAGTGCTGTTGTCTAAACCTAATTAAAATGCATGAGAAAAAAAAAATTTAAAATGAGAGAAATGTTTTTGTGTTTTGGTTTGTTGAGGTTTAAAAGACAGTTCAGTTATATTATGGATTTTGCACTTAACTTGCATGAACTGAATTGAATCAATATTGAATTGAGCTGAATAATGACACTATTTTCTTCTGTAGAGCAGCTTTACAGCGGAAACTGAATCTGTTTCATAGACTAATTAATTAATTTTACAACATTAACATAGGTACACTACCAATCAAAAGTTTTGAACATGATTTTTAATGTTTTTTAAAGAAGTCTCTTCTGCTCACCAAGCCTGCATTTATTTGATCCAAAGTACAGCAAAAACAGTCAAATTTTGAAATATTTTTACTATTTAAAAGAACTGTTTTCTATTTGAATATACAGGTGCATCTCAATGAATTAGAATGTCGTGGAAAAGTTAATTTATTTCACTAACTCAACTCAAATTGTGAAACTTGTGTATTAAATAAATTCAATGCACACAGACTGAAGTAGTTTAAGTCTTTGGTTCTTTTAATTGTGATGATTTTGGCTCACATTTAACAAAACCCACCAATTCACTATTTCAACAAATTAGAATATGGTGACATGCCAATCAGCTAATCAACTCAAAACACCTGCAAAGGTTTCCTGAGCCTTCAAAATGGTTACACAATGGCCTATACAATCATGGGGAAGACTGCTGATCTGACAGTTGTCCAGAAGACAATCACTGACACCCTCCACAAAGAGGGTAAGTCACAGAAGGTCATTACTGAATGGTTGGCTGTTCACAGAGTGCTGTATCAAAGCATATTAAGTGAAAAGTTGACTGGAAGGAAGAAATGGGGTAGGAAAAGGTGCACAAGCAACAGGGATGACCACAAGCTTGAGAATACTGTCAAACAAAGCTGATTCAAACACTTGGGAGAGCTTCACAAGGAGTGGACTGAAGCTGGAGTCAGTGATCAAGAGTCACCACACTCAGACGTCTTCAGGAAAAGGGCTACCAAGCCACTTCTGAAACAGAAACAATGTCAGAAGCATCTTACCTGGGCTAAGGAGAAAAAAACTGGACTGTTGCTCAGTGGTCCAAAGTCCTCTTTTCAGATAAAAGTAAATTTTGCATTTCATTTGGAAATCAAGGTCCCAGAGTCTGGAGAGAGACTGGAGAGGCACAGAATCCAAGTTGCTTGAAGCCCAGTGTGAAGTTTCCACAGTCAGTGATGAATTGGGCTGCCATTTCATCTGCTGGTGTTGGTCCATTGTGTTTTCTGAAGTCCACTGTCAATGCAGCCATCTACCAGGACATTTTAGAGCACTTCATGCTTCTTTCTGCTGACAAGCTTTATGGAGATGCTGATTTCATTTTCCAGCAGGATTTGGCACCTGCCCACACTGCCAAAAGCACCAAAAGTTGGTTAAATGATCATGGTGTTGGTGTGCTTGACTGGCCAGCAAACTCACCAGACCTGAACCCCATAGAGAATAGAGAATAGAGAAACCTGGGCTTCCATACCACCTCAGTAGTGCCACAAACTGATCACCTCCATGCCACGCCGAATTGAGGCAGTAATTAAAGCAAAAGGAGCCCCTACCAAGTATTGAGTACATATACAGTAAATGAACATACTTTCCAGAAGGCCAACAATTCACTAAAAATGTTTTTTTTTTTATTGGTCTTATGAAGTATTCTAATTTGTTGAGATAGTGAATTGGTGGGTTTTTGTTAAATGTGAGCCAAAATCATCACAATTAAAAGAACCAAAGACTTAAACTACTTCAGTCTGTGTGCATTGAATTTATTTAATACACGAGTTTCACAATTTGAGTTGAATTACTGAAATAAATGAACTTTTCCACGACATTCTAATTTATTGAGATGCACCTGTATGTTAAAATGTAATTTATTCCTGTGATTTCAAAGCTGTCTGATTGATGGTAAGTGCATCATCGTATTAGCCTTGTTAGAAAAAGAAACAAAGTAGTGTGCTGTGTTTAAAGAATATAATGTTGCATTTTTTAAATTTTACATTTTTTAATACAACCACCACTGTTTAAAAACTAAGTTATGGCAGTATATATTTGTTTCTTATGTTAGCTCGTTAAATGAATGTAACTAATTTTACATTTATGTTTTTAAGTAATAGGAGATTTAGCTAGATTTTTTTAAACTAAGTAAATTTAATGTTTTTTTTTTTTTGTTTTTGTTTTTTTTGTTTGTTTTTTTTTTGTATAGCCTATATAATTTTATGTAATAATTGATCATACTTAAATCATAACAAGTGAAGTCCGACTTTGGAAACTATAGTTCTCTCCTTATTATGAAGAGATCAAACAACAGAATAATGAGTTACTCCAAATTTCACAAAAAGCTTATGAACAGAATTAAGTCACTGAAGTGAGTTGCTGTTTTTCTCTCTTCTGAGGAAGATTCATTCACTTGTTTGGCATTGAAACACAGAGAGAAATTTTGGTCAGATTTATTTAATGTTCATCTGATCTCATTTTGTAAGTGACTTTTCTTTCTATTATAAAGATGTTTTCTTTGGATTGTTTGACTATTCAAAAAAGAATATAGGAAATATATATAACTATAAGCTATATAATAATATATAACTTAACTAATTTGTGTTTCCTAGCTAAATTTCACATACATAAACAAAAAATCTGGCTCTAAACCTCTCTTTTCTTTACTTGGAGTTGATCTAGACGAGTATATAGAAACTATCTAAGGTTTTGTTAATCCTAAAACAGTGAAAACTGTATCTCTGTTCATCCTGTGTGTCCTCTTAAGGTGTAAATTTATTACATTTTTTGTTTGTTTATTAAACTGGCAACACATAGCCTACTCCACTGTTTAATAAAATAAATGATTCGCGATCTGCATTTTAAAGTCCTAATCTGAATCAAACAATTCGCGGTACGCAAAGTTCCGATTGAAGCGCGTTGAAACAGTGAATCATTTTACGATGCAGTGCTTTAAATGATTTGGAGTAAAAGCTCCGTTTCACCTATACACTATACGTGCATTTTATGTCGAGATTCGAAAATGAATGGCTCTTTTGCTCTGTTTTTTTTTTTTTTCCCTAGTGAATCGTTTGAACTGAATGATCGAAGTCACGAGTTTGAATCAATCGGAGCGATTCCAGTGTAAACTCACTCAGTTGAATCGGTTCGTCTGTTCCTCTTTTCACGTCTTCAGTCACGTTTACGCGACACTGTCAGCTCTACTACTGGCTTAGTTCACTAGTTTTATGACATTAAATTGAAATAAGCAAAAACAGTATGATGTTTACAAATAAAATATCCATATTTCCATTCCAAAGATAATATCCAACACAAATCTAGAAACATATTGAGGTGATGTAACCGGTTTACTGCTAACTAGTGAAACACTCCATTAATATGACGAGCTGCAGCTCAAAATACATGTTAGATGGAAACATTGTGCATTATGATGGAGTTTGTAGATTAATTGACTATATTTGAAATAGTTTGAGCTGCAGTTCAATAGAAAATCAGTGAAAGCATCCAGTCTCTCAAACCACTGAAGTGAATGTTCAGTTTATGAGTATATATTGTAAGAAATATTGTATTAGTCTATACAGAGTGATTGTTAATGTAAAAAGTGTAAATGGGAGAAGACACAAAACACAAAACAGCAGAACAAAGTTAAAGAGGGGAAACTTTATCATTCAGCTGAACTGTGCTCGTATGTTTGGAAATTCTGCTTCAAAGATTTTGTTACTTCCAATTTCTTTGATATTTACTTGCAATGTCTGACTGCAATTGTTTCAGAATAATTCCTACACCAAGCATATTTCTGTCAAGCATATTTATCTGGTGCATAGTGTTTAAAATCTAAATTTCCAGTCTTTATAAAACCTATTTCCCTCTCAAGCATCCATTTATTTATTGCTTATTCCCATTAGATTCATTATCAGCTGGCAAATTTTCCTTGTCTCAGTTTGTAATTAGTGGCTTCAACATACATTAGCTGTTAAACAGTCATTAGCGTCGAGGTTATTGATTTACTCAGGCTTGCTTTTCCCCAGAGGTCTGCTGCTTGTGTGTTCGCTGCAGAAAACCAGATCCCATTCATCCTCATTTAAAACGGCTCTCTGCGCACACGATGGCTCATTTGCTCCTTGATAGAGATGAACTGTTCGGCACGGATCCAGTGAGAAAATCCGGTTCGGAGGTTGGACCTCTGGTCGCTCGCAATCTCCTGAGTAATTAATTTCACTCATTGAGCAGAAAAGCCATGCGGTGAGATTGCTTTAATACAGCATCTTCTGCCTGCTTTCAAAATGAAGACATAAAGTTGTGCTCAAAATTATTCATACCCTTGGTAAATATGATAAAAGAATGCTGTGAAAATAAGTCTACATTGTTTATCCTTTTGATTTTTCATTCAAAAATTAAAAAAAGGTCTAACCTTTAATTGAAGTAAAAAAAGTGAAAGTGGGGAAATTCACATTAGGAAATAAATATTTTTTCTCTACAATAATTGTACACAATGTCCACAATTATTGGTACCCCTAGAAATTTT
>CM077243.1:1111865-1254365 GCA_039654775.1 Spinibarbus caldwelli
AATAGTAAAAATATTTCAAAATTGTACTGTTTTTGCTGTACTTTGGATCAAATAAATGCAGGCTTGGTGAGCAGAAGAGACTTCTTTAAAAACATTAAAAATCTTACTGTCTTACCTTTTGACTGATAGTGTACACCCCACTGTAGATTAGGATCTGGGCCATATTTTATTCCGTGATGGGTTGAATCGTACGGTGATTTTCTGACAGGTGACAGACAGACAGACAGAAGCAGCAGAAGTGAGATGGCTGTTGAGTGAGCTCTTCAGGAAAGTTACCCTCGAGATCAGTTTATTTTCATTGAGAAATGATTCAGGTGAAACCGCTGCAGAGGAATTACAGGTGCAGTATAAGTCTGTGCCGTCCTGCATCATCATTTCTGCCCCAAACGGACATGCAAAAGACAGTCTGACCCATTGTGCATCATCGGATGAGTCAGTTTTACTGTGTTAAACCGGTTGAGATGCTCAAACAAACACATCCATGTTGAAAAAGCGATCATGGAATTTCACAGCAAAGTCAAACTACAAGTTACTGACTTACATCAGTGACATTAGTGTAGTGTAAGTACATCTATTATTTATTTATTGCTTATTCCCATTAGATTTATTATCAGCTGATTCTTTTAAAGCATATTATTTCCATAATAAGTCCTCTTTTTACGGTATGCTAAAATGTCCTATTTCACAAGGGTTAATATTAAAACGTAGTTCGTACTACAGGTGTTTTGTACAGAATACAGTGTTTCTGTCACAGGATAAACAAATAAAAAAGGTAATTGCAACTTTTTGTCTCACTATTCTAACTTTTTTTTCTGAATTGTGAGATATAAAGTAGCAGTTATCTTTTCTATACAAAACAAAACACAGTAAACTCAGAATTCAGAGAAAAACATTATAACTCGCATGTCTATGGAAAAAATTGTAACAATTGTACAATAATTGTCACAATTGTAAGATAAAGTCGCAGTTACCTTTTTTTATTTAAAAAATGATGTAAATTTAGAATTGTAATATGTTAACTCAGGATTCAGGAAAAAAAACAAACTAATTGATAACTCTTAATTCTGAGAAGTCCAAATTATGAATAAAAACTGGCAATTGTGAGGAAAAAAGTTGCAATTACCTTTTTATTAAAAAAACAAAACAAAAACAAATTGCGAGATGTAAACTCAGAATTCAGAGAAAATGTTAAAACTGTGAGATATAACCTTATAAACAATTTCAAGTATATTACTCTCAATTCTGAGGTCAGAAGTCAGATTTTTTATAAAAAAAAAAAACACAATTGTGAGATAAAAAGTCGCAATTACCTTTTAATTTAAAAAAAAACTATTGCGAGATGTAAATTCAGAATTTCAAGAAAAAAAGTCGAAATGTCAAATTTGCAATTATAAGTTTATAACTTTCAAATGAGAAATGAAAATTCTAATTGTAAAACATAACATTGCAATTGTGAGAAAAAAGTCAGAATTGTGAGATAAAAGGTCGCAATTACCTTTTTTAGAAAAGAAACACAATTGCGAGATCTAAACTCAGAATTGAGAGAAAAAAGTCACAATAGTGAGAAAAAAGTTGCAAGTTATTTAAAAATACTATAAAAACTGAATTGTGAGATGTAAGCTCAGAATTCAGAGAAAAACAGTAAAAAATGAGATTTAAATCTGCAGCCACAATTTTATAACTCACAATTCCAAGGAAAAAAGTCAGCATTGTAAAATAAAGTTGTAGTTACCCGTTTCATAAAAACAAAACAGAATTGCAAGATGTACTCAGAATTCAGAGAAAAAAGTCCAAATTATTTAAAAAAAACTCGGATGATAACTCACAATTCTGAGAAGAAAAGTCAAAATAGAGATTTACTGTATACTTGTAAGTGTAAAAAAAAAGTCAAAGTTGTGAGATAAAAAGTTGCAGTTACCTATTTTTTTTATTAATTTTTTTTTAAATTGAGATATAAACTCAGAAGTTTGAGAAAAAAAAAACTAAATTGTGAGCAATTACATTTTTATTTATTAATTTTTTAATTTGGTGGCAGAAACAAGGACTCAATGCTCTCCTTCAAACATCTCTGGCATTATTCAGGTATCCAAATATAAATACGTCAGCAGTCCAACAGACTTTAATTAACCAAGCGAGACACTCTTCAGAAACAGACAAAAGTCTTCTCATATCAGATATTAAATCACAGGCTGTTCATTGAACTTGCTCATACAGACCACAGGTGGAGATCGCCACAACAAAGCCCAAGTTCTCCTCATAACGTCTGAGAGCAGCATCACAGTCTTCGTCTTTTTAAATGGAAATGAGTCTTTCCTGTTGTGTTGGCTGTCATCTTTTATTTCATCTTCTGTTGGGTTTCCAGGCCTTCTGCATGTCCAGCATGCATCGCTTTGTCCCATCTTAGCCATCACTTTCTGAAAGACACTTGTGATTGATGATCTGGACCGTATCGCCTTTCTTTTTTATGACCAGAGCGGCCCATATCATCAGCTGATTGACGCTGTGCAGGAGAAATATATATATATATATATATATATATATATATATATATATATATATATTCCACTGGCTGATCAAATATTCAGCTCAACACAGAATACAGATTCCAGCTGTGTCTTTCAGCTTGTCCTGTCAAACCCTCAGCAGTGAATGATTTATGAAAAGGCAAAGGGTGAAGATTTCTAAGAAAGTTCACTTGCAGGAGTATTGTTGCTTCTGAACTCTTATAGTCGCTGTATGCGACTGTATCATATCAGCAAAAAGTTTTTATGTGAGTTTATGTTTGGTTCTGATAGGGATGAGAATTTCCTAGCTTAAGAAAAAAAAATTAAAATATGTAGTATTCATAAATATATTTAAGATTATATTTAAATTCTCAAAGAATGTTGTAAAAAAATTCTAATTCACTAACTATATGAAAAAATATAAATATGTTATTCACAAAAATAATAAATTTTTAAGATTCTTAAGACAAAATTCAATTCAAGGTCTCAACGATGTTCTTGAAACTTCTAATTATAGACTAGTTATAGTATAACTTGAGAAAAAAGTTAAGAATGTGCTGTATTCACACACACAAAAATTTTTTAAGAATATTCAAAATTATCAAAAAGAATGTTTTTAAACAGGTTTATATTTGGTTTGGTTCTGAGAAGGATGAGAATCAGTTCAGAAAACATTATGATTTAAATTCTTCTTAACTGTAATTTTCTTCTAATTTCCTATAAGAAGACAAAAATAAAAATATGTAGTATTCACAAATATATTTAAGAATATATTTAAATTCTCGAAGGTTGTAAAAAAATTACTAATTCCCTAACTATATGGAAAAAAAAAGAAATGTTATTCACAAAAATCCTTTGTTATTCACAAAATAATATATTTTTAAGATTCTTAAGACAAAACTCAATTCAAGAAAACTCAAAAAATGTTCTTAAAACTTCTAATTTTCTGACTTAAGAAAAAAGTTAAGAATATGCTGTATTCACAAAAATATTTAAGAATATTCAAATTCTCAAAAAGAACGTTTTTAAACGGGTTTATATTTGGTTTGGTTCTGATGGCTTTATAGGGATGTGAATTGCAAGGAATTCATTGCTTCTGGTGCCAGATTTATGAAACATTCTTAAGAATTAAATTCTTAACTGCCATTTTCTTTGTAAATCTTGAAAAGAATGTTCTTAAAAATCACCAGAAATAACAGAAAGTTAACATAGCCTGTCAAAAAATAAATAAATAAATAAATAAATAAAAATAAAAAGAAATAAATAAATAAAAATCCTAAGAATATTTAAAGAATTGCAGCATTCTTATGAAACACTTAGAAACTGTCTTGAAAAGTCTTAACAGTTTTCTTTCTAGGTTTTCATAATTTGGCTGAGCAGAGTGAGTCTTTTGAGTGATTCATTAAAAAGAATCAGCTCATGAGAATCATTGGTGAATTGCTCACACAATTAATTTTCTTGATGATTCGCAGCATTTCTCATCACATTCATGCAGGACCAAATCAAGAAACCTAATGAGACTGTCACTGCTAACAACGTGTTTCAAAGCCTCATCTCACCGACTCTCTTCCACACTTCGTTGTCTCTCTAGAATCTCTCCATGTTAATGAAAGTTAGTTGGACGATGAGATTTTTATATTAAGAAACCTGACGTATGACAAAGACATGTGAAGGAAAATCTAGCGCCCCCTTGAGTCTAGTTTTAAACAAATGAGCTTATTTTTTGGTGCATTTTTCTGGTGCAATAAACTCTAAATTAGTATCTTATTGTTATCTTGCTTCTCAAGTAAATTCATCTTGATTTTAAAATGTTTAGATATATATGCACCTGAAAGCAAGACAAAAATACAGATTACTAAAAAATTATTTTTATGTTTTTGTCCTACACATTTAATTTGATTACCTCAACATGCATTTTTAATCAGCATAATTTTATGATTCTTTGACACATTTCAGAGATCAGTAGTGATATTTATTCTACTGTGCTTCTGAAAGCTTGTAGGAAACCCATCATAGTTTATAGGATCCTGATCTCATATTTTGTGGTCATGGGTCACTGACTTTAATAACATCTATTACATGGCTTGAGGAGAGGAAATATAAAACTTGTCTGCAGTCTATTTAATCATTGATTTACTCTTATCGAGTATCGGCACGAAGCCGAACAGAATTCAGAAAGTCAGTTGTGCTGAAATAAGAGAGCTGTTGAGAGCGAATGGCTGCAGAACATCACTGACACACTGAATTTCACATGAAGCTTGAGCTTCTCTCTCTGTTTGACAGCAGGTGTCAGTTATGATATGGATTCATGACTCTCAGCATCATGGGAAGGCATGAAAGCAGATCTTCAGATGGACTGGTGGAGGTTTATTCAACATGACTTGAATGCTGTCCTTCATAAAAGACACAAATATCAGTTTATAAGTTGTTTGAGATTTACAATGAGCATCTTAGCATGTCAGAGGTCGAGGTTTAATGCTCTAATCGTTCTTTATACCGAGAGAGTTTGTATGTCTAATTCACATATGTTGTCATCAGAAGCAGAAGCTCATATTTTGCTGCTGTATTTATGATTATGGTCATATTTTCATAAGAGATGAACAGAGACATACTGTATCAAGGCTTGAAGATACATAATATTCCATTAACAATCCCCTCACTCTAAATAAATAAATACGATTTATGTATTTGGATTACACTTGTGTATATATACCAGTCAAAAGTTTTTGAACAGTAAGATTTTTTCATGTTTTTTTTAAAGAAGTCTCTTCTGCTCACCAAGCCTGCATTTATTTGATCCAAAGTACAGCAAAAACAGTAAAATATTGAAATATTTTTACTATTTAAAATAACTGTTTTCTATTTGAATATATTTTAAAATGTAATTTATTCCTGTGATTTCAAAGCTGAATTTTTAGCATCATTACTCCAGTCACATGATCCTTCAGAAATCATTCTAAAATTCTGATTTGCTGCTCAAAACACATTTATTATTATTGTTATTATGTTGAAAACAGCTGATTGTAGTTTATTAAATATTACAATTCAATAAATCATATTTTATACAAATAATATTAGTATTTACCGCTAGTATTAGGAAATGGTGTGTATGTTCGTGATGGTGATTTTAGTTACATTGTTCCGCCATTAGATGATGACAAGAGACTGTTTTTTACAAGTCAGCAGTAAAGACTTTTATATTGAAAGAGACTGAAACAGGGTTGTAAACAAGCAAGTTCTTTTTACTTTCAATAACAGCTTGTAAGAAGCAGCCAACAAATGCACTGAGCAGCGCTGTCAATGGAAGTCACCCTTAACAGATGAAAGGATAGTACGACAAAGATATCGCTTTCCTCAGTGGGCATTCAAACTAATGCTTTATTGTGAATATGAGATTGAGCTGAAGAAAGAATGCTGTATCAGATGCAGGTAATCACACGCGCTCAGTCAATCTCTCTCATAATACTCTACATAATACAGTGAGCTATTAATACAGTAATACAATAAGCTTTTAATGAAGAAAGTCAATGTTCCTTCACGTCGTGACCGTGTCACAACCTTGGTTGTTTTATTGTTTTCTAATACTTCCTTACATATATACTTGGTGTTTTTGTTTTGTTTTCCAGTACAAATATCTAAACATTCTTAAATCAAAAAAATATTTACTTGAGAAGAAAAAATATCAAAAGAGAAGCTATTTTATTCATATTCTCCTTTTGTTTTGCACAGAAGATGAAACATCACACAGGTTTGGAAGGACATGCGGATGAGTAAAAATAAAAGCCATTAAAGGCTTTGAAAGCAGGAATAAAAGAGAGACTTCATACAGCATGTATAATTTAATCTCTTCCGTCTGTAAACCAATGCTCTTTTATAAAATGAACACTTTTTCCCCTGAAAGGAATTAGATTATTTTGGGTTCAGTTCTAATAATTTGACACAGCTTTGACATTTGAAAGGACGTTATCTTCATGTGTGAAACAAAGACTGCTCATATTCATGCTAATGTTTTCTTTATAGTATTGGTTTCATATTGTGTTTGGATTCTCATCAGAAATGTGTAAGATGAAGACCTGAATTCATAGGATTCACTGAAGACTGATATATAAGATTGAACGATTCATTTTATGTCCTTCCAAAAAAAATATTCACCAATGGTGAGTAAAATATGGTAGACAACAATAATGGCTTTCACTGTAATTCATGACAGGTTTGCCCATTCATACACAAACGTGTATTTTTCTTCATCTTTTTCATGTCGTGTTTATAGGCCTGTTTACTAAACTTGAGACCAGTCACCAGCCTGAATCGATCGATCATTCAGACCAATCATCAATCATCTACAGGCCTGTGATCTCATTGACATCTCTAGGATAATCCATAAGCACATGATTGAAAAGAAGAAAAGAAGTGCACTAATTATATTGAATGTGCACTTGTAGTGTACTTAAAATCTTAAAAGAGTAATTCTAAAAAACTAGACTTGTAGATAATATAATATTATAATAAAAGGCAACTTAAAGAGACTCTTTCATGACTGTTTTTTTACACACTTAAGTAGACTTTTAAAGAGTGCAATTTGTAATAATGTCAAATTAAAAGTTTTATTTTATAGTCCATTTTAAGTCATATTTTAATAATCTTTTGTCATGCTATAAAGAAGTACACTTGATACTAAATCAAACTAAATATAAAGTACTTTGTTAGAATTAACTATTTAATGTTAAATGTTAAATTTTAAATGGACTTAATTGCAAGTTAATTGCAACTATTGCAAATATGTAACTATAAATATATTTAAATACATGACATACAAGTTTTAATAGAAAGAACACTGAAGTATTTTTTAGTTCATCATAAATGCTTCTCAGTACTGTCAGCAGTTAAATTTAACCATATTTCAAATACAGTAGAAGTAATTATGAAATTACATATAAAGATATACTTAAGACTTCAAATAAATGATGTAATTTATCTAACATGCAGTAAAGTGTCTGAAAACTTTCAGTTCACACTTAAATATATTTTTAAAGTGTCTTATTTTAGTTCTGCATAAATAAGTTAAAAAAGCATTCTATAGTTGAAATAACTGCGTTTAATATAAATTTAAGCATTTTAATTTAATTGCAACTAACATGCAATAAAGTGTTTGAAAACTTTACATTCATTTTGCACTGAAGTATATTCTTTTAAAGCATATTATTTCCATAATAAGTCCTCTTGTTACGGTATGCTAAAATGTCCTATTTCACAAGGGTTAATATTAAAACGTAGTTGGTACTACAGGTGTTTTGGAATCAAACTAACACACACACACACACACACACACACACACACACACACACACATATATATATATATATATATATATATATATACACACAAAATGCTATTACATATTACAAAATGGCAAACAGTAAAATTACTAAGAGTTTTAGTAAAACTAAAATGAAAACAGAAAATATAAAAATAAAATCTAATTCAAAATATGAAGTAAAACTGTAGTAGTATATCAATAGCTAAAATAGCACAAATGAGCACTAAAGTGAAGCTGTAAATGAGAAGAAATGTTTATTAGCAGAAATAGTTTCATCTGATGGTGCATGTAGCTGACAAAGATTTACATTAAATATTTCCTGAACACAGACGTTTGACCGTTTCACCCCGTTCAGATCAGACGCTTTGAGAGACGGTGCTGTTAAAGGTCTTCTCTGGTCTGTTCCCTGCTGACGCTGAGAAAACGCTTCACGTTTGTCAAATAACTCTTCTCCTGCTTCTCAGAATGTTTCCCACGTTTCTCAGTAGCTCCTGCAAATTCTCTTCCGATCCTGAGCATTTTCTGAATGGGCTGTAAAAACCAATCGCACAGGTCAGTGTTTCATGACGCTTTATGACGCACACACACACACACACACACGCACACATACGCACACACACACATACGCACACGCACACATACGCACACGCACACGCACACGCACACGCACGCGCTGAGAGAAAGACAACACTGTGACAAAGAGCTACACTGTAGCATAATTTTAAAAAGAAATAATAATATTTCAGAAAACATACAAGCATACAAGTGCAAAATTAATGTTATGTTTTCGGACACTTTATTGCATGTTAGTTATAGTTCAATTAAAAAAAATTATATTGTTTTCAGCTACAATTTTTGGTTTGTTAGTTGCAATTAAATAAAAATGTTTTGCTGTATTTATATTGTTTTTTATATACATATGTTTATATAGATTTTTTTTATTAATTTATTTAAGTTTTAGTTGGCAACTAGCTGAAAAAGTTTATTATATTTTATTTCAGTTGATGTTTATTTTAGGTTGTAGGTTTAGAAAAAAAGTATGTGTATGTATGTATATATATACACACACACACACACACACACACACACACACACATATATACAGGGGTGCACATAAGTTTTTCAGCCTGGTTCTCATATGAGAACCTGGAGATTTGGTTTGGTCCTCACACGGGCCACGGCATGTAGTGTGACCCATAAAATATAACTATAAAAAATAAATTAATAATAGTGATAATAATATTATTGCACTTTATTTAGTTTATATATATATATATATATATATATATATATATATATATATATATATATATATATATATATATATATATATATATATATATATATAAAATAAACTAATTAAGTGTGATAGTACTATTTTATTTTAAAATAAAAAGGGAGTATTACATACAAATACAATTATTTTATAGTAAACTTAAAAATAAAATGATAATATTATTATTATTATTATTATTATTATTATTATTTTAATTTGAATTTTCATCATTTTCAAACGTAAAATCAGCGAGCTTTTATTTTGGCGGGTTGCCGCCAAGTAAGTATATGCGCTTCCGGGTTTAGCGCTGCTGATGGAAGAGCGTCAGTGAATGAAATGTCACAGTTTTGCTTTGAAAGCGGCAGCGGCTAGCCTATATTATGCTTTCAGTTTGAATAGAAATCTTATGCTGTACAGTTCGTCGATCTAAAATGGTAACTGTGCATTAACAGCTGTCATCCATGTGAGCTTTGCTTTTTGACCCATTTAAGTAGGACTTAAGTATATATTTCAGAATCAGAATCAGAATGGGCTTTATTGGCAGGTATGTTTACACATACGAGGAATTTGTTTTCATGACAGAAGCTCCACAGCGCAACAGAATGACAGTGACAGAACAAAAAACACAGATAATAAAAAGAAGAATTAAAAAGAAGAAGTAAATAAGGAATAACAATATACAAATTGACAATTGTATGTACAGGTATATAACAGTAGACAGTTTTGTATGTACAGGTATATTATGTGCAAATTGAAATGTAGACTAAGTATGTGTGTTAGATAAATAAGTGTATAAATAGTGTGTGTGATTATTGTCAGGTGTTCATGAGATGGATTGCCTGAGGGAAGAAACTGTTCCTGTGTCTGGTCGTTCTGGTGCTCAGAGCTCTGTAGCGTCGACCAGACAGCAACAGTTCAAAGAGGGAGTGTGCTGGATGTGAGGGGTCCAGAGTGATTTTGCCCTTTTGCTCACTCTGGATGAGTACAGTTCTTGGAGAGTGGGGAGGGTTGTACCAATGATTCGCTCAGCAGTCCGGACTACCCTCTGTAGTCTTCTGAGGTCAGATTTGGTAGCTGAGTTGAACCAGACAGTTATTGAAGTGCAGAGGACGGATTCAATGATGGTGGAGTAGAACTGTTTCAGCAGATCCTGTGGCAGGTGGAACTTCCTCAGCTGCCGAAGGAAGTACAGCCTCTGCTGGGCCTTTTTGACAATAGATTCAATGTGATTGTCCCACTACAGGTCCTGGGAGATGGTGGTGCCCAGGAATCTGAATGACTCCACTGTCATTACAGTGCTGTTCATGATGGTGAGTGGGGGGAGTGCAGGGGGTTTCTCCTGAAGTCCACGATCATCTCCACAGTTTTGAGCGTGTTCAGCTCCAGGTTGTTAAGACTGCACCAGACAGCCAGCTCCTTAACCTCCTGTCTGTAAGCAGACTCGTCACCGTCCTGGATGAGGCCGATGAGTGTGGTGTCGTTTGCAAACTTCAGGAGCTTGACAGAGGGGTCTTTAGATGTGCAGTCGTTGGTGTAGAAGGAGAACAGCAGTGGGGAGAGGACGCAACCCTGGGGGGCGCCAGTGCTGATGGTGCAGGTGCTGGATGAGAATTTTCCCAGCCACACTAGCTGCTGCCTGTCTGTCAGGAAGCTGTTCATCCACTGACAGCTGAGTTAGTTTGGGCAGGAGGAGGTTTGGAATGATAGTGTTAAAGGCTGAGCTGAAGTCCACAATCATCTGGTCTGTCCAGATGTTGCAGAACATAATGCAGTCCCATGTTGACTGCATCGTCCACAGACCTGTTTGCTCTGTAGGCAAACTGAAGAGGATCCAGCGAGGGTCCAGTGATGTCCTTCAGGTGGGCCAGCACCAGTTTTTCAAACGACTTCATGACCACAGACGTTAGAGCCACAGGTCTGTAGTCATTTAGTCCTGTAGTTTTGGATTTCTTTGGGATGGGGATGATGGTGGAGCGTTTGAAGCATGAAGGGACTTCGCACAGCTCCAGTGATCTGTTGAAGATCTGTGTGAAGATGGGGGTCAGCTGGTCAGCACAGGATTTCAGACAGACTGGTGTAACACAATCTGGGCCTGGTGCTTTTTTCCTTTTCTGCTTCCGGAAGACCTGGCGCACCTCATCTTCGCTGATCTGAATTGCAGGTGTGGGGGAGAGGGGGGTTGCTGGAGGTGTTAATGGTTGTGTGGAGAGGTGTTCGGGCGGGTGTGGGGTGTTGTTTCAAACCTGCAGTAGAACTCATTCAGATCGTCTGCCTGTTGTTGATTCTCCACAGTGCTGGGGGATGGTGTCTTGTAGTTGGTTATCTCTTTCAGACCTTTCCACACTGATGCTGAGTTGCTGGAAGAGAATTGGATCCTTATTTTTTTCAGAATAATATATATTATTAATTAGCCTGTTTATACAAGACTTTATCCCCCTTCCTGTAAGCATCTTCTTTGGCCTGACGGAGCTGTCTGAGTTTTGCAGTGAACCATGGTTTGTCATTGTTGTAGGTTAAATGAGTCCTGGTAGGGATGCACAAATCTTCACAGAAACTGATATATGAAGTGACAGTTTCTGTGAGCTCATCCAGATCGTTTGCAGCAGCTTCAAAAACACTCCAATCAGTAAGGTCGAGACAGGCTTGTAAAACCTGCTCTGTCTCGTTGGTCCATCTCTTTACAGTCTTTACCACAGGTTTAACAGATATCAGTTTCTGCCTGTAGGTTGGTATAAGATGAATCAGGCAGTGATCAGAGAGTCCTAAAGCTGCTTGTGGAACAGAGTGATATGCGTCCTTTATTACTGTGTAACAGTGATCCAGTATATTACTGTCTCTGGTGGGACATGTAACATGCTGTCTGTATTTTGGCAGTTCACAGGAGAGATTTGCTTTATTAAAGTCCCCGAGAATGATTAAAACAGAGTCCGGGTGATGTTGCTCTGTCTCTGTGATCAGATCAGCTAGTTTCTGTAAAGCTGAGCTCACGTGCGCTTGCGGTGGAATGTAAACACTCACGAGAATGAACGAGCAAAACTCCCGCGGCGAGTAGAAAGGTTTACAGTTAATGAAGAGCGTTTCTAGATCTGAACAGCACATCTTCTTTAACACAGTTACATCTGTACACCACCTCTCATTGATGTAAAAGCACGTCCCGCCGACCGCACGATTTCCCCGTTGATTCTGCGTTGCGGACTGCTCTAAACACCTGAAAGCTAGGCAGATGAAGCGCGCTGTCCGGTATGGTGTCGTTCAGCCAGGTTTCCGTGAAACACAGAGCAGCAGAGTTTGAAAAATCCTTGTTTAACCGATAAAGCAGAAGGAGTTCGTCCGTTTTGTTGGGTAGAGAGCAGAGATTTGCCAGATGGATGCTAGGCAACAGCGTTCTTAATCCCCGCCGATGAAGCTTCATGAGCGCGCCGGCTCGCTTCCCCCGTCTGCGCGTCCTGAAGCGTCTAAACAGCACTGCTGCACCGCTGCTCCGCCGACAACAATGTCCAGCAAAACATCAGAATAAACGAAATCCGGTGAAATATCGGGTGATGTGTACTTCCGAATGTCCAGCAATTCGTGTCTGGTGAAACTGATTGCAGGGATATAACTAAAGACAGGACAAACTAACAAAAACATAAAAACAACTGCGGATGGCGCCACGAAGGCTGTTATCATAATAATAATAATAATAATAATAATAATAATAATAATAATAATAACATCATTTATATGTTATTTCATAATTCTGTTGTCTTTGAAATATGGTTAAAGTGTACAAATGTACTGACAAGCATTTATGATAAACTAAAATATACTTTAATGTAATTTCTATTTAAACTTGAGTCTTGTATTTAAATGTATTTTTAATTACACATTTGTAATGATGAAGTTGCAATTTAGTACATTAAAAATATATTACCTTTAAATCTAATATTGAATAAAACACTACAGTTAAAATGATAATCAAGTACTTTCCATGTGCTTCAGTATGTTAGTCAACACATCAAAATAAGTGTACTTCTTTAAAGCACAACAAAAGATTATTAAAACCTAATTTAAGATGTACTTTAAAATAAATGTTCTAATTTGAGAATTAAAAAGTGTACTTAAGCAGTTTTGTTTAAAAGTGATGAAAGTGTATCCCTTGAAATACACTTAAGTGGTCTTTTATTTCATAAATATTACCTTCAAGTAAGTTTTTTTAAATATACATTTAAAATTGTAAGTGCACTACATTTAGTACAAATAAGCATACTTCTAACATGCATCTTCAACATGTTCATTATGTTTGTTTAACTGAATGCATAGTTAACTAGCTGTTACCAACTGCCATATGAACGTTAACCAATAATAGAATATATTTCATGTTTGTACCATTGAAACATACATTTGTATGAAACTGCTTTGAAATGACATGCATTGTGTAAAGCAATACACAAATACATTTAAACTGAATTGAACTTCTTTTTCACAAGGGAATGGCCTTCGTTTAGAGGATGGAAACTCAATTACAGAGACACGCGTGTGGAAGGAGATGTTAAGGCCCATTCTGACCCGAAGTCAGTCAATGTTTAGCATTCACAGCTGTGGACGTGAAGGGACTAAAAGTGAGGGTTTTTCCATCTCATATGTGACCCTGGACACTCAAAAGGGTCAATATTTTGAAATTGAGATTCATACATCATCTGAATAAATAAGCTTTCCATTGATGTATGGTTTGTTAGGATAGGACAATATTTGGCTGAGATACAACTATTTGAAAATCTGGAATCTGAGGGTGCAAAAAAATCTAAATATAGAGAAAATCACCTTTAAAGTTGTCCAAATGAAGTTCTTAGCAATGCATATTACTAATCAAAAATTAAGTTTTGATATATTTACGGTAGGAAATTTACAAAATATCTTCATGGAACATGATCTTTACTTAATATCCTAATGATTTTTGGCATAAAAGAAAAATGGATAATTTTGACTCATACAATGTATTTTTGGCTATTGCTACAAATATACCCCAGACTGCTTTTGTGCTCCAGGCTCACATATCAGCTTGAAATGCAAAGACTTTTGCGTTGAGATTGAATTCTTGAAAGACCGTCCACTAAGTTGAAGGATTGTATAATATCTCTCTCTCTCGTTTGTCCTCTGTACAGAACTTCTACTAAACTTCTAAAGGTTGAACACCTGTGAAGGAGCCTTAGGTCCATCTCAGGTAATAAATCTTCATCTCTGACGGCTGTCGAATCAAAGCTCCTCCAGCAGAACCAGGGTCGTCTTCTGCAGCTCAAGTCCTTCATGCGTCCTCCGCTTCTGCGCTCCAAACGGCTTATTGGTACATTTATGAAGCCCGTCGCTTTGAATTAACAACGGAGAAGCTTTTTATGCTGATCTGGGATCAGTTTTTCAGCATTACTGTACTTTATGATGAAGAGCTTTTGGGTGGGAGATGATTATTGTAAATCAGTGTCTTCAAAAGTCTGTTTTTAAGTATGTGTTACAGTGTTATTCATTGAGTTTTCATTGGCTATTATAGTTTTTATTAATAGTTTGAGTTCCATTTTCATTTTAATTTTAGTTAAAGTTTTAGTAATTTTGTTGTGTATTTTTTAAAAATATTAATTTCAATTGTAGTTATTTTAGTACATCAAGTTACACCAAATAAAAATGAGAACTAGCTGAAATAAAATAAGTTTATATAATATAAAATATAATATATAATATATAATATAAAACACATGCACACTGATAATGTGTACAGTAAAAATATTTTTAGACACTGATTGAGGGTTAGAGAGATTTTTGGCCAAAAAAAATAAATTTCAGTTAACATTTATGTAAGATTCAGTTATTATTTCTTTAGTTTTTGTTTTAAGTTACATTTTTGTTACAAGTTTTACTTTTTTTTTTTTTTTTTTTTTTTGCTTGCTTTCTAATATTTACATTACCCAATAAATACATTAAATACAATGACTTTCGCCAAAAACTTTGAGATTTTTTTCCTCGAACAATATCTAAAAATATTTTTGAACAGATTATCAGTATTAATGTTTCACAAATTAATTGTTATAATGCTAAAAATGCTTTTGACTTTATTTGAAATTATAGTATTTTTATAAACATTTCACACATGCAAATTCACATTTGAATGTTTTTATTTTTGATTTCCATTTTTATTTTAGTTAAAGTTCTAGTATTTTGTTGTGTGTTTTTATGTTTTTGTTGTATGTAGTTTTAGCTATTTTAGTTAATCAAGTTAAAGTGAATAAGAATGCTAAGTCTTGCCTTGGCAAACAGCTGAAATAAAACTTTAAAACTTTTTATTTTTATTTTAAGTAACCTCTTTTTTATTCATTTATTTATTTTTTAATGTTAGTAACTAATAACCGTTTTAGGTAATTTTGTTGTGCAATGTTTGAGACTTTTTTTTTGCATTTGCATTCTAATACTTAGATTTAGATAAAAAACAGTATCTGAGTCTGAGTTATACAGTATCTTATGTGTTATATTGATTGATTGATTGCAGGATGTTTTGTTTTTCATAACTGTTTTAAAAGCCTATAACAGCAGGCTAGCATGGTGACAACTTACCCCGACGTTCAGTAGCGTTAGTGTTTATTTTTGTGACATATTTATCTATACCGAAATTGACACCCAGCAGAAGTAGAAGTATTCACTGGAGTAAAAGTGTCAAAGTCTCTCGTGCAACGCTGCCTTTCTTGGTCCATTTCTATTTAAAACTTGATTTTGCATGTTCAATAGAAGTACTCAAACCATAGAATCCACAGTCTCAACGAAGTCTCATTATAATGCATAACTCTATTAGTTGTTTTGAGTGCGATCAGCGTTTCTTTGCAGCGGGGTTACGCACTATATTGACCTTCACTAATGCAGCGTCCAGCGGTGCATCTGGAGCATGTGATGAATCAAAGCGGGTCTCCAGCATCGATCCTCTCCACACAATCAACTCATTCCGCAGAGAAGCACTGAGAAAGACAATCGACGAAATGCACAATCGTTTAGCATTCCCGTTTTTGATGCAAAATCTTCGTTTGTGTGAGTTTGCGGAACTGCGCGCATAGACTGTTCATCGGAATTACGCGTAAAGTCGAATGCATGAAGTTATGCATTTATCTTCTGAACGCGAGTGCATGCGTGAAAACCTTCGTGATTCCTTGAGGCGGGAGTCCAAGTGATGAGGATGATGATGATGATGAAGACAGTTACGTGGCTGACCTGACCTGTGATGATAGCCTATATAAACCCCATGCAGCAAGAGAAAGTCAACAAAACACCTGACTAGCTCAACAAATCCGCTGGATTACGGGACAATAATCACAAAACCAGCCTGAATTTAAGATGCATGCGGACTTTCTCCAGATGTAGCGGTCTTTTGACTCGTTTGAAGCGATGGATTCGTTTGAGGTTGCGGTGAACGGTGTTTCTCACAGCGAGGATCCCTTCTCTGGACCGCTCACATCCATCGCGCCCTGGAACTATAAAGTCCTTGCGGCATTAATGTTCATAGTGACCGCTGTTTCTCTCTGCGAGAACTTCACAGTGATGCTGGTCACCTTCAGGTTCAAACAGCTTCGACAGCCGCTCAATTATATCATCGTTAATCTATCTGTGGCAGACTTTCTCGTGTCGCTGAGCGGAGGAACGATAAGTTTTGTGACTAATTACCATGGGTATTTCTTCTTGGGGAGATGGGCTTGTGTTTTGGAGGGATTTGCGGTCACTTTTTTTGGTAAGTCAAAAGTTTGCATTGGATCTTCTGATTTTGGTCAGCATGTTTCGTTTGGGGTTTGAGTGATTCATTTTAATATCGACACTTTCTTAATCTGATTGTAAACGCTTTCAACTTGATCACATGCTTTAAACATCATGCATGAATGCTATTACTTCTCTTGGTGTTTCAAAAATCCCAGTTATAAAAAACAATATATATATATATATATATATATATATATATACTGGGATTTTTGAAACACCAAGAGAAGTAATATATATATTATTAAATGTAACTGATGGGACAATAGGTAAATTTTAAAATTTAAAGTTATTTACTGAATTCATTCATTCATTCATTCATTCATTCATTCATTCATTTATTTATTTATTTTATTCTTTATGGTCTCTGGGAGCTCAAAGTCAATCTCCAAACCTGAGGGTTGATATAATGAAATCTAATAAAACTAACACAGCATATAGATTTTATATAGATTGTAATTTTTCCCACAATTTTCCGGGGTTAAAATGACACCAATAAAAACAAAATTATTTCTAATTATTATTAACAGTTACACAACTTTAAAAGTGCATGTCTGCTTAATGATCCAACACAGAGTTAAAACTTCAGTATCTGTCTAATGAGATTTAATTAGATCAGAGGAACATTATTAAATGTAACTGATAGGAAACTTAGGTAAAATTAAAAATTTCAATTTATTATTATTAACAATAACACTCATTCATTCTTTTTTCTTTTCTTTTCTTTTCTTTTCTTAATTATGGTCTCTGGGACCTCAAAATCAGTCTCAAAACCTGAGGGTTAATGTAATGAAATCTAATAAAACTAACGCAGTATATAAGTTTGCATGCAAAATCATTAGCTGTAGTTGAGTCGCCTGTGAACTCATGACTCTTTACTGCTGTAAATAATAAGGCAGATGAACAGCTGCTCTCACATCTGTTTAATAACTGCAGGTGTCAGTATTTACCATTCATGTGATCGCAGACCCTCATTCACACTCCCATTCGTTAAGCAGCTTTGATTGATCCTCTTTAAGGTTAATTGCTATTTATTCTCTATGCTTACATGATCTGTTTTTTTGTTGTGGAAATGGTTTTATTGACACATGGAGGTCAAAAAGTCCCACGTTTTCACTGTTAACTTGCTATTAGGATGCTGTTTGTACATCATGCTAGTTTTATAAAAATCTCTGATCTGCTAATAAGACTTTCATCGACTGATCTGAGTCAGTCTCCAGATGTTTGGTCACTCTGGTATCTTTTTCAGTGATAGTGAATGTGCAACAACACTTATTCAAACTAAAGAGAAGATAAACAGAAAGTTACCAACATTATCAGAGAAATAAACAGATGTGAGATGTACAGTAAAGCAGTGTGAAGTTTGTCCTGATTTCATATTGATTTCACAGTAGACACTTTATTCGTGTCTCTTCATTAACGGTCAGTTATATAACATCTGGTCATATGAAGCTCAGTCACTGAAGTTATGGTTTATGATAGATACAGAACACAGAATTTCTGAGGAAAAATAAAACATTTCATAAGGCTATTTTAAGAATAAATTTGAATAAACTAAGTTGTTTTTATGCATTTAAATAATTCGACATACTACAACACAGAATTTAATAACAATAAAACATATGGTGAATGAAAATAAAACACCCACTTATGAAAATGGATAAAGATTTTCAATTTCTTGAAGTCTTTAACAACCTAGAATACATGAATAGAAATGATGATTCTGTCTGAGCTATGCGTTTTAAATTGAACACACACTAGTGTAAATGTAGCCTAACAGATGTGTAAACTGAAAACTATTTGAACTTTATTAAAATTATTTGCATTATTTGCACAAAAAAGTATCGTTCAGGAACCGGTATTGAACTCAAGGTATCGGTATCGGTATCGATATCGAAAATTTTTGAACTATACCCAGCCCTATATGCAATAAATGCAAATTTAATAATCTGTCAACACTAGTTCATCACAGGAGTTGTGGATTGACAACGTTCAGTATTTTATTTTGTCTCAGAACTTGAGATAAATAGTTCAGGGTAAATTTGTGTGGACTTAAAATGTTAATATGAAATATATTAAAATAAACTGACCCACCAAAAATAATTATAAATTAAAGAAATGAAAGTTCTTTGTTTGTCAGATTAGACTGGCACCAGAATCTTAACGAGAAAAGGTGAATATGTAGTTACTTTACCAGTTTAATTTTTAACGCACTTGTTCAGTTTGTTTTTATTAGGGTTGCATGTCTTTTTCAGAAATGAATTGCAATGCATTAAGTCACATTTATTTCTACAGAGCTTTATACAATACAGATCGTTTCAAAGTAGCTTCTCAGTAATTAACAGGAAAATTGCATTAAAAATTGCAAAATAATCATGAAATGAATTCTATTAATCTAAAAAGTAGCTCTACAGCAGACAATAGTGTCATTATTCAGAATAATTTAGTTGAATGTTAACTCAATTAAGTTCAATAATAGTGTCGATGTTGAAAGTCTGTCAATTACGAAATTAGTTCACTATAAAGCAGCTCTACAGAAGACAATAGAGTCATTACTCAGCTGAATTCAGTTCGATGTTAATGCAATTCAGTTAAATAACTATCTATGTTGTAAAATTAATCAATCATGAAAAAGTTCCATTCAGCTAAAAGGCAACTCTACAGAAGACAGTAGAGTTATTATTTAGCTCAGTTTAGTTCAAGGTTGATTCAGTTCAGTTCAGTAACAGTGTTGATGTTGCAGTTCATGGATTTGTGAAACTGCAGACTAGTGTTAAAACTGTCATTTTCAATTTTAGTCTTAGTCCTAGTCCCGTGTTTAATGTCCTTGTTAACTTTTATCAAATTTAGTCAACCTTATCCTTTTTTATTTTAGTCAAGTTTTAGTCAACTAAAAGTCTCAGCATTTTAGTCTCATTAGTTGTAGTCAATGAAATCTTCGTTATATTTTCGTCATGCTGTATAATGGTTAAATTGATTAAAAAAA
Source organism: Spinibarbus caldwelli (assembly GCA_039654775.1). Taxonomy (NCBI): domain Eukaryota; kingdom Metazoa; phylum Chordata; class Actinopteri; order Cypriniformes; family Cyprinidae; genus Spinibarbus; species Spinibarbus caldwelli. The sequence continues at coordinate 1,131,710 of CM077243.1, forward strand.
AAAAAAAAAAAAAAAATATATATATATATATATATATATATATATATATATATATATATATATATATATATGCTCAAAATTATAATCCTAATAATTGTTGTCATTTGAGAAATTTACTATTGCATTTCAAGTGTTGCACTTTCACCAGTAAGCACAAAGCAACAGAATGTTGACTCATTCACATTAACATTTATTTTACCTCATCTAATGTACTTAATATTAAAGACTTATGCACTCTCTCTGTCTACATTATGAAAACTGGTAAAACAAACAACAAATATTATAATAGTGAAATTCCTAATAGTAATTCCACTAATTCCAAATTGCAATAGCCTATGATTCTCTATTAAAACAACAGCGGTTGAGTAAGTGCATTTATCCAGCAACCACAATCGCAAACAATACAGTCGAGATCTGATGACAGAACACAGACAGACTGAGTGACACTTTCATTTTGATCGCTAAACTCCAGCTTGTTTGTCTGTTTTCAGATCATTGCAATAAAGAGGGAGCTCGTGTGAATGGTTGCCAGATTGCAAAACAATAACAAAAACACTGGGCAGAAAATGTATCCTTGTAACAGAGACGCTCTGATTTGGGGATTTAAACTCTTGATATCTGGCAACCGCACACATGAACGCTCGCATAGCAGAAGCGTGTACAGCAGTCCGCGATAATATTTTATCTCCTTTTTTTTGACGAAAATAAAAGGAGTTTTTGGTAAAGTTTTAATCTCGTCTTTTATCATCAACAAAACTGCATGTTGATATAGTCATAGTTATCATTTATTGACCTTATTGTCATCTCGTCTTCATCTCGTTTTAGTCATGGGGAAAAAGCTCGTCAACGAACATTTTTTGTCATAGTTTTCATTAACGAAATTAACACTACTGCAGACCTGTCTGAAAATTCTCCTCCTGGTTTTCAGTACACAGTGTTAGTTAAAACACATGTAAAGTGACACATAACTCATGCAATAAATGTTTTTCATGAAGGTTCTGAAGAGCGCAGCTCTTCTCTGGTGTCCAGTGTTAATTTCGTTAAGGAATAATTTTCATAATAATTTTCGTCAATGACATTTTTTTTCACCAACGAAAACAAGAGGATAACGAAGTAAAACTCATTTTGAATGACAAAAACTATGATGAAAATCTATTGACATTGTCGTCCATGAATAAAAACGAGACAAAAATGTTAGGGAGGGATGATTTGGGAAGATGAAGGCATGAACAGAGAAATACACACAAAATGATGTCGAATTGTCGTTTTGATGAGTATTCGCGTGAACACAGTCGATTACATCTTAAAGGAGTAGTTCACTTCCAGAACAAAAATTTACAGATAATGTACTCACCCCCTTGTCATCCAAGATGTTCATGTCTTTCTTTCTTCAGTCGTAAAGAAATTATGTTTTTTGGAAAACATTTCATCTTCATATAATGGACTTCTATGGTGTCCCCGAGTTTGAACTTCCAAAATGCTCTAAACGATCGGCTTATCTAGCGAAACGATCAGTTATTTAAAAAAAAAATATGAAATAAAAATTTATATACTTTTTAACCTCAAACGCTGGTCTTGTGTAGCTCTGCAATGCGCATGCGTACTCTGTGCACTCCGGTTCAATACAGTTGCAAAAAAACTCCCATCTCATTTTCTCCTCCAACTTCAAAATCGTCCTACATTGCTGCAGAAGTACTGACCCAATGTTTACAAAGTGAACATGCAAAGAAGGTCAAATGCCCTTTATAAAAAAGGTAAAACAGCGCTGTAGGATGATGTAGGACAATTTTAAAGTTGGAGGAGAAAATGAGATAGGAGTTTTTCCACATACCCTAACTGTCTTGAATAAATTGTAAATTGTTTTTTTAGAAAATAACCGATCGTTTCGCTAGATAAGACCCTTCTTCCTTGGCTGGTATAGTTTAGAGCTCTTTGAAGCTGCATTGAAACTGCATTTTGGAAGTTCAAATCCACGGGCACCATAGAAGTCCATTATATGGAGAAAATTCCTGAAATGTTTTCCTCAAAAAACATAATTTCTTTACGACTGAAGAAAGAAAGACATGAACATCTTGAATTTTACGGTAAAATACCGTTTTAGGAAGTGAAAAAGAATGTAAAATTTACAGGGAAAACCGTAAATTGACATTCCCAGAATTCCCTGCATTGAATTTCAAATTTTATGTTTTTTTCTTTGAAATAACTATGTTTCTTCTTAGATTTTTCTTATCAGTTATGTTTATTAGTGTTGTATATTACATCTAATGTTGTTAAATTAATGTTTATTGCATATTTCAGATTTATGAGTCTCACCATGATGGTGTTTAGTGTTTGTGTGAATGACATTGTGCACCTTCTATATCTATCTATCTATCTATATATATATCTATCTATCTATCTATCTATATATATATATATATATATTAGTATTGGTCTTCTCAGCTTGTGGAAAAGCCACTTGTGGTGAGCTTTGGTTCATCATGTGACTTTCTCATCACTACTTGATTTTGATGGTTATCATTATAGGTACAAAACAGGTTTCAGAACTTCAGTAGGTTGGTATATTAACATTACGCCAGTTAAAGAAATGCGGTTTTTAATTGTAAATTTAAGTTAAATCCGTATACCCTAAAACGTTGCTACCGTATTTTTTATGGTAAAATTCTGGCAACCACAGCTGCTGTTTTTTTTTACTGTAAATTTTACGGATTTTTTTTTTTTTTTTTTTACAGTTGCTGTCAAATTTAACACTGCTGGTGTCTTGGAGATATCTTCTGTGTTTTAGGGATCTTCTGTTCTGCTGTTGATTGCTCTGCAGGTATTGTGGCTCTGTGGTCTCTGGCTGTTCTTGCGTTCGAGCGTTTCTTTGTCATTTGTCGTCCGCTGGGGAACATCCGTCTGCGGGGAAAACATGCGGCTCTGGGTCTGCTGTTTGTCTGGAGCTTCTCCTTCATTTGGACCATTCCTCCTGTTCTGGGGTGGAGCAGCTACACTGTCAGCAAGATCGGCACCACCTGCGAACCCAACTGGTGAGGAGCTGCTCAAACACTCATTTATCACACCGCGGGGCCATTAAACAATTCAATTAAGGCAGAAAGACTAATTACAGCACCTAAAAATGCTTACCCTTATACGTTTTTAATCTCAAATCTTGATTAAATTAAAAAAGTACATGCATTTTTTAATTATTTTAGTTTTTTATGATAAATTTTCAACATTGCACAAAATCAAAAAATAACGATAAATTACAATTATCAGTATCAGAAAAAAAAGCATTTTAGAATAAAGAAGAAAAACGTCTCGGTTACGTATGTAACCCTCGTTCCCTGAAGGAGGGAACGGAGACGTCACGTCGGATGACCGACGAAATTGGGATCTCGCCAGAGAGACCAATCCACTTCGAGTGTAACTAAACGAGCCAATGGACATTGGCATGCGATTATTGCATCCAGCTGCTGCTGATCACAGCGTGAGCATAAGAGGCAGCTGATGCACCGCATCAATTATGTTTTCGCTGAGGAGCCGAGCCGGCGACCCTGCAGCTCAGCGGTGGTACAGCGACTGTGGCGACGGGACGTGACGTCTCCGTTCCCTCCTTCAGGGAACGAGGGTTACATACGTAACCGAGACGTTCCCCTTTCAGTCGGTCACGCCGAGTCACGTCGGATGACCGACGAAATTGGGATCCCTACCAAAGCGCCACAGGAGCTGCCCCTTCCAGTGCCCTGTGTAGGGCTCCTGACCCTTCCTATAAGGCAGACGATAGGACCGGGCTCTACACAGAGAAGGTCAACTACTGGTGTTCCTTGAACAACCCAAACAGTAGGACTAGGATAACACTGGGAAGCGTGCCCTTCCACTTGGAAGAGGCACACTGCGGAGTCACCTCCTCCCAGAGGGGGTTAAGTGACATTCAAACATGTGAAGTAACCCCGAAGGGCCCTATTGCACATGGAAGTCTCTGAGATGGCTCAGGCTGCATCTTTAGAGATGGCAGAACGTGGTCCGCCAGGGGAAACATGGCTCTAATAAGAATACCATGGAATACACATATGGGATCCCGACAGGGTCTCTCATATGGGCACTAGCCTCGCACCAGATTTCAAGAATTCATTGGCTGAAGGCCTGGCGCCGGACGCCCCGCCGCGTCTGGACGCCGGAGTGCTGGAGGACTCAACAGGGTTTGCCTGGTTAAGGAACTCTCTGGAGAATTAGGCGTAAGGACGCCGCAAGCCGACTCTGAGCCGGCCCTCTCAGTGCCACTACCCGTTTGAGGTGAGAACACAGGAGGAAACCGGTTCGACACGTAGGCTATAAAACCTAGCGAACGTGTTGGGAGTCGCCCAACCCGCAGCTCTACAGATGTCTGCTAGCGAGGCACCACGAGCCAGCGCCCAGGACGATGCGACACCCCTAGTGGAGTGAGCACGCAACCTGAGTGGGCAGGGCACACCTTGTGCTTCGTAGGCCAAGGTGATGGCATCCACTATCCAGTGGGCCATCCTCTGCTTGGAGACAGCCTTCCCCTTCTGCTGTCCTCCGTAACAGACAAAGAGCTGTTCTGAGGTCCTGAAGCTCTGAGTTCTATCCACGTACTGACGCAGTGCGCGTACAGGACAGAGCAAAGCTAGGGCTGGGTCTGCCTCCTCCAGGGGCAGCGCTTGCAGGCTCACTACCTGGTCCCTGAAGGGCGTGGTAGGAACCTTGGGCACATAGCCGGGCCGGGGCCTCAGTGTTGCACTGGAGTCAGCCGGCCCAAACTCAAGGCACGACTCGTCGACCGAAAATGCCTGCAGGTCCCCCACCCTCTTGATTGAGGCCAATGCAGTCAGGAGTAGGGTTTTCATAGAAAGAAACTTCAACTCGACTGACTGCAACGGCTCAAAGGGGGCAGTTTGTAGGGCTCTTAGCACCAAGCCAAATCCCAAGAGGGAAGGGAGGGAGGCCTCGGAGGATTTAACCTCCTGGCCCCCCTAAGAAACCTGACGACCAGATCGTGCTTCCCCACCGACCTCCCCTCTATGGGGTCGTGGTGGGCAGAAATAGCAGCAACATATACCTTAAGGGTGGAGGGGAACAGCCTACGCTCCAACCCTTGTTGCAAAAAGGAAAGCACGGCTCTGATCGAACATCTCCAGGGGTCCTCCTGGTAAGAGGAACACCATTCGACGAACAGGTTCCACTTCAGCGCATAGGCCCGTCTTGTGGACGGTGCTCGTGCTGAAGCGATAGTGAGCGCTACCTCCTGGGGCAGGTCACCTAGAACCTCCGCGTCCCGTCCAGGGACCACACATGAAGTTTCCACAAGTCTGGACGCGGGTGCCAGAGGGTGCCCCGTCTCTGAGAAAGCAGATCCTTCCTCAGAGGAATCGGCCAGGGAGGGGCTGTCGCGAGGAGCATGAGTTCCGGGAACCAGGTCCTGTTGGGCCAATATGGAGCCACTAACAGGACCTGCTCCTCGTCCTCCCTGATCTTGCACAATGTCTGTGCTAGCAGGCTCACTGGGGGAAACGCATACTTGCGCAAGCCCTGGGGCCAGCTGTGTGCCAGTGCATCCGTGCCGAGCGTTGCCTCGGACAGGGAGTAGAACCACTGGCAGTGGGTGGTTTCTGGAGATGCAAACAGGTCTACCTGAGCAACTCCGAACCGACTCCAAATCAGCTGGACCGCCTGGGGATGGAGTCTCCACTCCCCAGGAAGTGCCGCTCGAGACAGCTCGTCGGCCGCCTGATTGAACACTCCTGGGATGTGGATGGCACGAAGGGACCTCAGATGCTTCTGACTCCAGAGGAGGAGGTGGCGGGCGAGTTGCGACATGTGACGGGAGCGCAAACCGCCTTGCCGGTTGATATAGGCAACGGTCGCAGTGTTGTCCGTACGGACCAGAACGTCCCTGCCCCGAAGGCGCCCTCTGAGGCGGCACAGGGCAAGGCGTACTGCCAGCAACTCGAGGCAATTGATATGCCAACGCAGAAGGGGGCCCGTCCAAACCCCTGATACTGCGTGCCCGTTGTACGTGGCACCCCAGCCGGTGGTCGAGGCATCCGTGAATACCACAGCATGCCTGGATACCTGCTCCAGGGGCACTCCTGCCCGAAGGAACGAAGGATCTGACCACGGGCTGAAGGTCTTGCGGCAGGCCGGTGTAATCTGAACCCGGTGAGTACCGCGTTTCCACGCCCACCTCGGGATTCGACCATGGAGCCAGTGCTGAAGCGGTCTCATATGGAGCAGACCGAGCGGAACTATGGCCGCAGCTGCAGCCATATGTCCCAGGAGCCTCTGAAAGAGTTTCAGTGGGACCGCTGTCCTGCCTGATAAAGTCTTGAGGCAGTTCAGCACCGACTGAGCACGTTCCTGGGTGAGGCGTGCTGTCTGGTTGACCGAATCCAACTCCATGCCGAGAAAAGAGATCCTCTGCACTGGCACGAGTTGCTCTTTTCCCAATTGACCCGAAGGCCCAACTGGCTGAGGTGCCTGAGCACCAGGTCCCTGTGTGCGCACAACAGCTCTCAAGACTGTGCAAGTATGAGCCAGTCGTAGAGGTAGTTGAGAATGCGCACACCCCGTTCTCTCAAGGGAACAAGGGGCCGCCTCTGCGACTTTGGTGAAGACACGAGGCGAAAAGGGACAGCCCGAAGGGCAGGACCTTGTACTGATATGCCCGACCGTCGAACGCGAATCGCAGGAATGGCCTGTGTCGCGGGAGAATCGAAACATGAAAGTACGCGTCCTTCAGGTCGATTGCTGCAAACCAATCTAGGGGACGGACGCATCCAAAAATGCGTTTTTGCGTCAACATCTTGAACGGCATCTTGTGAAGTGCACGGTTCAAAACTCGCAGATCCAAGATCGGTCGTAACCCACCGCTTTTCTTGGGCACAATGAAGTAAGGGCTGTAAAACCCCGACCTCATATCGGCTGGAGGGACCAGCTCTATTGCATCCTTCGCCAGTAGGACTGCAATCTCCGCGAGCAAGACAGGGGCATCGACGGCTTTGACTGGAGTGAACCGGATGCCCCTGAACTTGGGGGGGACGCCGGGCGAACTGAATCGCATAGCCGAGTCTGATGGTCCGCAGGAGCCACCGGGACGGACTGGGGAGCGCTAACCAGGCTCCGAGAGACCGCACCAGCGGGGCCAACGGGCCCACCGACATGCCCGCGGTGGGGCAGCGAGGTGGAACACAGGGACCGGCCCCAGGGCCTGTGACGGCCTGGCCTGTGACGGCAGGGGGCGGGGTCTGGGTGTGTAGTGTAGCACTCACCTGATTTCTCCTCGCGTGGGAGGAGACACAGGAACCCGGCTTGAGGCTTGTGACAGCCCGGCGTTTGACGACTTGAAGCGGGGACTGGAGTGCTACTGCCCTTACCTGGTTCCACGAATGGGCAGGAGGGGTGCTCTTGGGCAACCACCCGCTGCCTGCTGGCGAGAGAGGAGGAGGGAAGCGATCCTGTGATGCACGGATCACCACTCTCCTCCTCTTGAGACCCGGAGATTGAGGAGACCGCTCTTTACTGATGTTTTGGGTACCGCTGGCTGCTGGGCCAGAGGCGGAACAAAATGAACAAAAGATACTCCACCCGGCCCTCCTCCGGGGGAGGGAGTGGTGCAGTCACCATCTCCCGATGAGCAGTCTCCTCCATCTCTGGGTCGACCGTCCCAGGGCCTCTTGCACTTGCGCTTGCCGCCAGGTTTGGCGGGGGCCTGGACGGGCTGGGCGTCCTGCCTGCGACCGGCTCCACGACGCTGCCTGGTGAAAGGCTGCTGCGGCTGCACGGGAGCGGGGGCGGCCGCAGGGGGGCGCCCACGGCGACGAGCAGGCTGAGTGGCTGCAGCCGGAGTGGAAGCAGCAGGTTTCCTCCGGCGCATGATGTGTTTGCCTCAGTCTGCTTCTGGGCTGCCGAGAACTGCTGGGCAAAGCTCTCGACAGCGTCGCCGAAAGGGCCGGTCTGTGACACGGGAGCATTCAGGAACTGTACCTTCTCCTGCTCCATGTCAGCGAGACACAGCCAGAGATGGCGCTCCTGGACATCGCACGACCCAGAGACTGTGCGGTCACCTTCGTCACTCGTAGCGCGAGGTCCGTCGCAGCACGCAGCTCATGTAGAACCGCCAGGTCGTGACCACCCTCGTGCAGGTCTTTCAGTGCTTTGGCCTGGTGGACCTGCAGCAACGCCATAGCGTGGAGGGCGGAAGCCGCCTCCCCACAGGCTCTATAAGCACTGCCAGTTAGACCTGACGAATACTTAGAGGCCCGTGAGGGGAGACACGGATCACCCCGCAGGGTGGAAGCGGCTGTTGGACACAGTTGCATGGCCACAGACCGTTCCACCGAGGGGATGCCCACATACCCCAAAGCGGCTCCACCATCGAGGGTGGTGAGAGCGGAAGAACTACAAGATGTGTTTCGGGCAGTGAAAGGTGCCCTCCACGATCTTGTCAGCTCCTCATGCACTTCCGGAAAGAATGGCACCGGAGGGGGGCGCTGAGAACCAGCGCCACCCCCACCGAGGAACCACTCGCCCAGCCTCGAAGGATCGGGACACGGTGGCTTTTTAGGATTCCACACGAGCCCGACATTCTCGGCGGCCCGGGAAAGCATAGCCGTCATCTCTGGGTCTGGCACGGACAACGCTACCACACCCGAAGGGGGCAACGCAGCCGGGTCATCATCCCCGGAGAGAGAGGGCCCGCCCTCCAATGCAGTGATCGACATCTGGTCGTCAGAGGGGGCACCGAAGGAAACGCGTGGCCAGCGCGCTCCTTCGGCAGCTCCACCGGCTGCGGAGTGCTTGAGGGGTGAGGAGCTCCACTTGGGGAAGCCCTCACCGTAATCCTCAATCACCTCTGACTCCACCGGATCCAGTGTGCACGCCGGATCACGGCAGGCAGAGGGACTCTGCCATGTTTGACATAGCAGAGTCGCACTCCGAGATGGTCATGTCCCCGCAAGAAGAACATGAACCATCCACGAAAGCCACCTCAGCGTGCTGAATGCCCAGACACGTGAGGAAGCGATCGTGACCGTCCTGAGGCGCCAGGAAACGACCACACCCAGAAACGCAATGGTGAAAAGACATCTTTAAAAAGACGCGATCACCCGTGTTGCTCTTTTAGAGAAATTGCTCTTTCAGAGAAATGCTCTTTTAGTGCTGAAGCACGCAGGGGAGCTGGCCACCGCACACTCCTAGTGTGGCTGTCAGCAGGAAAACGATCTTTCTCTCCCGGACACCGTGACCACCGCTGCCGCGCCGTAACGCCCGCACTCGCTCGCTCGCAGAACACTCTCTTGGAAGGGAGAGCAGTAGCTTTAACCACTACCGCTCGGGTCCGAAGCGAAAAGATAATTGATGCGGTGCATCAGCTGCCTCTTATGCTCACGCTGTGATCAGCGGCAGCTGGATGCAATAATCGCATGCCAATGTCCATTGGCTCGTTTAGTTACACTCGAAGTGGATTGGTCTCTCTGGCGAGATCCCAATTTCGTCGGTCATCCGACGTGACTCGGAGTGACCGACTGAAAGGGGAACTAAAACAAACAAAGCAATAATATTAATGATAAATAGAACAGATTTCCAGAGTCAGATAATATATACTATATATGTATGTGTGTATATGTGTGTATACACACACACACACACACACACACACACACACACAAATGTATTATTATGGTATTGCAAATTATTATTATTATTGTTGTTGTTGTTGTTGTTTGTTTTTTCTCTGATACAGTTAATTGTACGTATTATTTTGATGTTTTTGTTATATTTGTTATATTGAAAATTGATAAATGCAGTAAATAAAAAAAACACATGTATGAATAAATTCTTTTTTTGATGATCAATATTCAAAATTACACAAAAATCAAAACAACGATAAACTACAATTACCAGTACCAGAAAAAAAAAAAACATTTTAAAGTAAAGAAGAAAAACTAACGAAACAATATTAATGATAAATAGAAAAGATCTCCAGAGTCAGATAAAAATATTACGTGTTGATGTTTTTTGTTGTATTTGTTATACTGAATTGGATTGAATGTCAAACCATTTCCCCTCCACTCCAAACTCTGCATTTAGATGCAGATCAGTTATGCCTTCAGACTGTCAGATTCATTTTAACATTTCCGTCAATCAGAAAACAGAAGTGTTCAATAATGCTGACTGGACTATCAACAGGAGCTGATAGCTCTGGGGTTAAAGCAAGGTTAAATATATCTAACATCACCTGTAAATGGCACACTTGACAGGCATGTCTCATGAGGACAATCCAGCTCAATAACTCTCTACAGCTGATAATGAAGCAGTTTATCCATCACTTCACATCTGCAGATCAATAAGTGCTGAATGTGTGACAGAGAGTAAGCTTATAATTAGTGTATGCTGGTTTGATAAAGGCTTGTTCAGGTGTTTTCACACAGACAGTGAGTAAGGTCAGTAAGTTGCTGTGCTATTGGTAGTTAGTAGGTGTTTCTGCTTGACTGCCGTTTCATGCTCTGCTCTCATTTATAATCACTGAATTGCCTTACTGCTCATTTCCATAAAATTAAACTCAATTTTGATGCATCAGAAAGGGTCACTGTCGCTCACGTCACCTCAAATCACTGTCTGACTGCCCTTTAAAGAAGATCAACATGAATTCAAAGTATTGTTTGCTTTACAAAGCCAGTTAAAAAGGAACATTCTCAGATTATTCTGCAAAGATTCTTTCAGTTATGAATAGTGTTCTTCCAGTAATGTTAATAGAAAGTTCGTTCAAATTTATACAGGCTTTGCTGATGTTCTCCAAACGTTACTTATACATTGTCATGGGATGCTTTATTTCTGAAACGTTTTAGTCAGACATTCATCTAAAATTTTTAAATGTTACTGCTTGTTTCGGAATGTTCAGAGAACATTCAAAAGTAGCATTATATTATTCAATTCAATTCAAGTTTATTTGTATAGCTCTTTTCACGATACAAATCGTTGCAAAGCAACTTTACAGAAAATTTTAAGTTTATACAATATATTTAGGAGTAGGTTATCAGTGGTACAGAGAAAATCATGCAGTTAGTTAAATTACATGTAATCAAGCAGACGGTGAACACTATTAACTGCAGGGATAATTAGTTGCGATTAAACTTAAACTTATTTGAAATTTTAATTGATTAAACTTAAATTTTAAGTGATTAAACTTATAGAACAATTTGGTAGTTTTGTATGTTGTTCCAGGTTTAGCATCATCTGAGGTCCTCTGAGGGGTTGACAGCATCATCTCATCTCAGGTGTTTGGTCATCTCAGATCTTCGTAAGGGTCAGATCCAGAATGAATCTTGTGTGATTCCTAGTTACCTCAGGATGCGAGTCTTGGCAGAAACAGAGAAGCAAACAGAGACAAAATTAGCGTAGCTGCTGTTCCAACCAAAAAATGATGTGTTCAACCCAAGCAAAAGAATGATAATGTGCATTTGATCAGATATAACTGAAGAAATATATTATGTGAAAGTTTGGCTAAAGAGATGTGTCTTTAATCTAGATTTAAACAGAGAGTGTGTATGAACCATGAACGTTATCAGGAAGGCTATTCCAGAGTTTGGGAGCCAAATGTGAAAAAGCTCTACCTCCTTTAGTGGACTTTGTTAGCCTAGGTACTACCAAAAGTCTAGAGTTTTGTGACCTTAGGGAGCGTGATGGATTGTAGCGTGGTAGAAGACTAGTTAGGTACGCAGGAGCTAAACCATTAAGGGCCTTATAGGTAATTAATAATATTTTGTATCTGATACAGAACTTAATAGGTAGCCAGTGCAGAGACTGTAAAATTGGGGTAATATGATCATATTTTCTTGATCTGGTAAGGACTCTAGCCGCTGTGTTTTGGACTACCTGTAGCTTGTTTATTAAAGATGCAGGACAACCAGCTAGCAGTGCATTACAATAGTCCAGTCTAGAGGTCATGAATGCATGAACTAGCTTTTCTGCATCAGAAACAGGTAACATGTTTCATAGCTTGGCAATGTTTCTAAGATGGAAGAATGCTGTTTTTGTAACATGGGAAATATGATTTTCAAAAGACAAGTTGCTGTCTAATATAACACCTAGATTTTTGACTGTACACTCTTAAAAATAAAGGTGCTTCACAATGCCATAGAAGAACCTTTTTGTCTAAATGGTTCCATAAAGAACCTTTAACATCTGAAGAACCTTTCTGTTTCACAAAAGCTTCTTTGTGGCGAATAAGGTTTTTCAGATTATAAAAAGGTAAGCAAAAGATGGTTCTTTAAAGAACCTTTGACTGAATGGTTCTTTGTGGAACCAAAAATGGTTCTTCTATGGCATCGCTGTGAAGAACCTTTTGAAGCACCTTTATTTTTAAGAGTATAGAGGAAGTAACAGTTCATCTGTCTAGATGCAAAAAGTAAAAAAAAACAAAACAAAAAAAAAAAGTACTAAAATAATATAATGGAATTATAAAATATTAAAATGGAATGTTCCCTTAATGTTTGCATAAAGAACATTTTTAAGCCTTGGATGTTCAGAACATTTAGAAATAAAATTTTCATAACTTCATGGGAACGTTGGCAAAACATTTAGAAAATTATCAAATTGAATGTTCCCTTTACATTTGCATATAAAAGTTTTTGAAAACTTGATATTTGAATGTTTAGACAACATTCAGAAATAACATTTTCATGACTTAATAGTAAATATTAGCAAAACATTAGGAAACTATTTGTAAAATTTCCTTAGTGTTTCCATAACAAAAATTTTATTTATTTATTTATTTTTTACATTTTTAAAATGTACATTCATAAACTTCTTGGGAAAGTTAGCAAAGTGTTTGTTTGAAATATTTTTTAAAATGAAATGTTCCCTCAATTTTTGCATTAAAAAAATGAAACATTAAAAAAAACTGTATGTTTTGAACATTCAGAAAACATCCAGAAATATCCTTTTCATAAGTTAACAGAAATGTCAGCAAAACATTCTTAAAAACATATTTTTGTTACCTGGAAATACATGTTCCTGATTCATCTGCATGTTTTTCAAAGAAAAAGTGTTTGCCTGTTCTGATGTAGTTTTCAACACAACAAACCTATTGTTTTTGGTACTCTCACCAAGAGCCTTTCTACAGAAGAATGAGAACAGATGTTAAAGCAGCTGTATTTCTGCATGGCAATGTGATTTGATCACTGTCTATTGTGTGAATGAGGCTTCATAGGGTTATTATTGTCATTTTGTGAGGAAGAATTTCTTTAAAATCTGTCAAGCTTGTATCAGAGAGGAGACTGTAAATGAAGACTCTTTCTATGCACATCTTCTAATTGTCTAAAATCTTTTCATTGTCAAACGAGGCACGCCACAATATAGGATGAGTAGGTTTAATGGATGGGGCTTGTCAAACGCGCTGCCACAAGAGCTTTTCTTCCTCATTTAAACCTAAACCAGCAGCTAATTAACCAGCTCAGATTTATTGTCTCTTTTCTACTAATTAGTCCTTTTATCCATAAATGCCTGCTTTGTTCTGACATGCTCATTTATTTGAATCCATTTTGGCCGTATGAAATACTCACTGTAGGACTTCATACTTGTTCAAACTCTGTTTTACCTTCAACATCTTTATCTTCAAACATCATGTGCTTTAGTATGAAAGCCCGTTTCTGGCAAAGAATAAAACAAAAAGGTAATTGCGACTATTTTTCTCACAATTCTGTTTATTTCTCAAAATTCTGTTTATATCTGGCAATTCTGAATTTATATCTTGCATTTCTGAGCTTTTATCTTGTAATTCTGAGTTTATATCTTGTAATTCTGAATTTATAGCTCGCAATTCTGAATTTATATCTCACGATTCTGAGATTATATCTCGTAATTCTGAGTTTGCATCTCGTAATTCTCAGTTTATATCTGGAAATTCAGAGTTTATATCTGGCAATTCAGAGTTTATATCTCGTAATTCTGAGTTTATATCTGGAAATTCAGAGTTTATAAATCGCAATTCTGAGATTATATCTGTAATTCTGAGTTTATATCTGGCAATTCTGAATTATATCTGGAAATTCTGAGTTTATAAATCGCAATTCTGAGATTATATCTGTAATTCTGAGTTTATATCTGGCAATTCTGAATTATATCTCGCAATTCTGAGATTATATCTGGAAATTTTGAGTTTATATCTGGGAATTCTGAATTATATCTCGCTATTCTGAGATTATATCTGGAAATTTTGAGTATATATCTGGCAATTCTGAATTTATATCTCGCAATTCTGAGTTTATATCTGGAAATTCTGAGTTTATATCTGGAAACTCTTAGTTTATATCTGGAAATTCTGAGTTTATATCTCACAATTCTGAGTTTATATATGGAAATTCTGAGTTTATATCTCGGAATTCTTAGTTTATATCTGGGAATTCTGAATTTATATCTCACATTTCTGAGCTTTTATCTTGTAATTCTGAGTTTATATCTTGTAATTCTGAATTTATATCTCACAATTCTGAATTTATATCTCACGATTCTGAGATTATGTCTCGTAATTCTGAGTTTATATCTGGAAATTCAGAGTTTATATCTGGCAATTCTGAGTTTATATCTCGTAATACTGAGTTTATATCACAATTCTGAGCTTATATCTGGAAATTCTGAGTTTATATCTGGCAATTCTGAATTTATGTATCAAATTTCTGAGCTTTTATCTTGTAATTCTGAGTTTATATCTTGTAATTCTGAATTTATATCTCACAATTCTGAATTTATATCTGGCAATTATGAGTTTATATCTCGGAATTATGAGTTTATATCTCGGAATTCTGAGTTTATATCTCGGAATTCTGAGTTTATATCTTGGAATTCTGAGTTTATATCTGGTAATTCTGAGTTTATATCTCAGAATTCTGAGTTTATATATGGAAATTCTGAGTTTATATCTTGGAGTTCTGAGTTTATATCTCGGAATTCTGAGTTTATATCTGGTAATTCTGAGTTTTTATCTCAGAATTCTGAGTTTATATCTTGGAATTCTGAATTTATATCTGGCAATTCTGAGTTTATTTCTCGGAATTCTGAGTTTATATCTGGTAATTCTGAGTTTATATCTGGCAATTCTGAGTTTATATCTGGAAATTCTGAGTTTATATCTGGAATTTCTGAGTTTATATCTGGAAATTCTGAGTTTATATCTGGCAATTCTGAGTTTATATCTGGAAATTCTGAGTTTATATCTGGAAATTCTGAGTTTACATCTGGCAATTCTGAGTTTATATCTGGAAATTCTGAGTTTATATCTGGAAATTCTAAGTTTATATCTGGCAATTCTGAGTTTATATCTGGCAATTCTGAGTTTATATCTGGCAATTCTGAGTTTATATCTCGGAATTCTGAGTTTATATCTGGCAATTCTGAGTTTATATCTCGGAATTCTGAGTTTATATCTGGCAATTCTGAGTTTATATCTTGGAATTCTGAGTTTACATTTCGGAATTCTGAGTTTATTTCTCAGAATTCTGAGTTTATATCTCGGAAGTCTGAGTTTATATCTCGGAATTCTGAGTTTATATCTGGCAATTCTGAGTTTATATCTCGGAATTCTGAGTTTATATTTGGCAATTCTGAGTTTATATCTCGGAATTCTGAGTTTATATCTCGGAATTCTGAGTTTATATCTGGCAATTCTGAGTTTATATCTCGGAATTCTGAGTTTATATCTGGCAATTCTGAGTTTATTTCTCGGAATTCTGAGTTTATATCTCGGAAGTCTGAGTTTATATCTGGCAAGTCTGAGTTTATATCTCAGAATTCTGAGTTTATATCGGGCAATTCTGAATTTATATCTTGGAATTCTGAGTTTATATCTCGGAATTCTGAGTTTATATCTCAGAATTCTGAGTTTATATCTGGAATTTCTGAGTTTAAGATAATAATAATAATAATAATAAATATACACACGCAAAAAACTGGAATTTCTGAGTTTATATCTGGAAATTCTGAGTTTATATCTGGAATTTCTGATTTTATATCTGGAAATTCTGAGTTTATATCTGGAAATTCTGAGTTCATATCTCGGAATTCTGAGTTTATATCTGGAAATTCTGAGTTTATATCTGGAAATTCTGAGTATATATCTGGCAATTCTAACTTTATATCTCGGAATTCTGAGTTTATATCTGGCAATTCTGAGTTTATATCTCGGAATTCTGAGTTTATATCTGGAAATTCTGAGTTTATATCTGGGAATTCTGAGTTTATATCACTTTCTCTGCCTTCGATACCATGACTGAGGTGCCCTTGAGCAAGGCACCGAACCCCCAATTGCTCCCCGGGCGCTGGAGCAATGGCTGCCCACTGCTCCGGGTGTGTGTTCACGGTGTGTGCGTGCGCGTTTGTTCACTATTCACTGCTGTGTGTGTGCACTTGGATGGGTTAAATGCAGAGCACCAATTTCGAGTATGGGTCACCATACTTGACAATACGTCACGACTTTCACTTCACTTTCACTTTCAATTCTGAGTTTATATCTGGGAATTCTGAGTTTATGTCTTGAATTCTGAATTTATATCTCGGAATTCTGAGTTTATATCTGGCAATTCTGAGTTTATATCTCAGAATTCTAAGTTTATATCTCGGAATTCTGAGTTTATTTCTCGGAATTCTGAGTTTATATCTCGGAAGCCTGAGTTTATATCTGGCAATTCTGAGTTTATATCTGGCAATTCTGAGTTTATATCTCGGAAATCTGAGTTTATGTCTCGGAATTCTAAGTTTATATCTCGGAATTCTAAGTTTATATCTCGGAATTCTGAGTTTATTTCTCAGAATTCTGAGTTCATATTCTGAGTTTATATCTCGCAATTCTGAGTTTATATCTGCCAGTTCTGAGTTTATATCTGGCAATTCTGAGTTTATATCTCGGAAATCTGAGTTTATGTCTCGGAATTCTAAGTTTATTTCTCGGAATTCATAGTTTATATCTCAGAATTCTGAGTTTATTTCTCAGAATTCTGAGTTCATATTCTGAGTTTATATCTCGCAATTCAGAGTTTATATCTGCCAGTTCTGAGTTTATATCTGGCAATTCTGAGTTTATATCTCGGAAATCTGAGTTTATGTCTCGGAATTCTAAGTTTATTTCTCGGAATTCATAGTTTATATCTCAGAATTCTGAGTTTATTTCTCAGAATTCTGAGTTCATATTCTGAGTTTATATCTCGCAATTCTGAGTTTATATCTGCCAGTTCTGAGTTTATATCTGGCAATTCTGAGTTTATATCTGGCAATTCTGAGTTTATATCTGGCAAGTCTGAGTTTATATCTCTCAATTCTGTGTTTATATCTCATAATTCTGAGTTTATATTGTAATTCTGAGCTTATATCTCTCAATTCTGAGTTCATATCTCTCAATTTTGAGTTTATATCTCATAATTCTGAGTTTACATCGTAATTCTGAGTTTATATCTGGCTATTCTGAATTTATATCTCTCAGTTATGAGTTTATATATCGTAATTCTGAGATTATATATCATAAAATATATTTATATATAATTATATCTCACAATTCTGAGTTTATGTCTTGCGATTTTGAGTTTATATCTCACAATTCTGACTTTTCATCTTTGCAAGAATTGCAAGAAACAAAGTCTGAATTCTGAGATAAAAGTCACAATTACTTTAAAAATAATATTCTGTTGCAGAAACAGGCTTCCATACTTTAATGAGCCTGACAGGCTAGTGACTGAAAAACAGTCGATATGAAAAAAGAGCTTTTTTTTTTTTTACTGGTCAAAAATACAAATGTCGCATTACACGTCAGTCAGCATGTGATGAGTTTTGACTTGCCAAATAAGAGTAAACATATTATATAACATAATAAAGAATTGCACAATCATCAGAAAACTAAAATATCCCAGTAACTGGCACCTCAGGGCATCATTTGAGTGTTATTGATGTAAACACCTGACTAAACGGACTTCACTTTAGACACAACATGCTTTCAGAGTCATTGTAATTAGTAACCAGTGCTGGTGTTTGTGTGAGCGATGGGTAAATATCCTCCAGCTGTATTGTGTAACTAGCAGGTTTTGTTAGTCCCTTCTTCTGTCACCGGCTTACACTGTCATTTTGCATTATGACCTCCTTTCTTCTTCTTTATATTCAGACATTCTGCATTTTACTTTGCATAAGACTGAGACTTTCACCCTCTCATTACCAAACGCTGTCAAACACCGCATCCAAGCATTGCTGTTAGTTCATGGTGATTTAAACAAACCTTTTGCTTGTACAAACTCCACTTACAAAATAATGACTTAATGCAAATGAGCATAAATACATCACATTAAACAGACTCAGGCCGAGGTGCTTCAGAAGATCTGTGTAATACTGAAAATAGGAAAAACTGATGTTAGTGTTCAACATCAGAATGAAAGAAACAGACTTCTTCTGTTGAGAGCTGCTGAAAGAGCTGTTTTAAATAATAAAAATGTTGTTTTAATTTCCCCTCAGAGTTTTTCTGACCTCCAAGGTGGTGTTTCAGACGCTCTGATGAAAGTTTTTCACCTATCATACTGATGCTGGACATCTGTCTTTGCAGTTTGATGGTCCAGAGTTGAACACAGCTGGTTCTGATTGAGAAAAACCCACTGTGAAGTCTGAATGGAACGCTATGAAAGAGCATAATCATAATCTTGCATGAATGAGAAAGTTACGGATAAATGACAAAGCAGAAGATCTTTCACTCACCATCATACAAACTGATTACGTGCATCATTAATAGATTTCTGTGGTGAAAATGACATTTGAAACATTAGAAATGAAATTAGTGTATTATTCCAAAGAATTTGTGTGCTAAACACAATTAAATAATATATCCACCCATTTTGCGTAATTTGACAATTTCATCTTGATTTCAGATTACACTCAATAAAAGCATTTGGCTCACAGGTGATATTTACCTTGATTTTCTGTCTCTACAATATTCATACATCACATAATCTCATATTTCAGCTCTTCACTGACATCTCCTTGTTAAACAGAACTTTAGGAAAAAAAAAAAAATTAATAATAACAAAGGAAGCTTTATTGAAGCTATGTCTGTTTCACACAATAAATATTAAAAGGTTACACAATAGTAATAATATATACACACGCAATATTTTAAATAATAACCATTTTAATATTTATGGAACAATAAATAAAATAAATATAGAAATTATGTACAATAAATATATACATTTTCAAGTCATTTGGGATAAAATTACTAATTAATAATTAATAAACATTAATGTAAATGTAACATTTACTAATGCACACCATTTTAATAATAACCATAATAAATTTCTATAAGAAATTATAGAAATTAATATTTTTATTTAGCAAGGATGCTTTAAATTGATCAAAGACATTTATAATGTTACAAAAGATTTCTATTTCAAATAAATGCTGTTCTTCTTAATTTTCTATTTATCAAAGAAACCTGAAAAAATTCTACTCAGCTGTTTTCAACATAATAATAATAATAATAATAAAAATAATAATAATAATAATAAATGTTTCTTGAGCAGTAAAACAGAATATTAGAATGATTTCTGAGGGTCATGTGACTGGAGTAATGATGCTAAAAATTCAGCTTTGAAATCACAGGAATAAATTACATTTTAAAATATATTCAAATAGTAAACAGTTATTTTAAATAGTAAAAATATTTCAGAATTGTACTGTTTTTACTGTATTTTGGATCAAATAAATGCAGGTTTGGTGAACAGAAGAGACTTCTTTAAAAACATTAAAAATCTTACTGTTCAAAACCTTTTTACAGATAGTGTGTGTGTATATATATATATATATATATATATATATATATATATATATATATATATATACAGTATATATATACATACATACATATTTTTTTTTTTCCTGGAAAGTATATTTATTTATTTATTTATTTTTTCTGAAAAGGTAAGAAAGCTTTCTCTTCGTCAGATCTTTGCACTCATTAATTATGTTCCTCCACAGGTATTCAGGAAACGTCCATGATCACACTTTCATCATCACGTTCTTCACCACCTGCTTCATCTTTCCGCTGGGGGTGATCATTGTCTGCTACTGCAAACTGCTGCGGAAACTCAGAAAGGTCAGTCGCTCCACAACTCCTGCAGTCCAGCGGCTCATTAGACGAGCCATTCACTGAATCCTAATGACCTCAATGCACTTTCTAATGTCATTACAACTGCTAACTGACCCCAGATCACTGACACAGTGTTGAGACAAACCATAAAAATCATCTAAAGCTACCATGTGTGATAATCCTGATTTCCAGGAGACACTATTTATTGCCATCCTCAAATCTAGCCATGATACCAATTATTTTGTCAGCACACACTACGCTACCAGTCAAACGTTTTTGAACAGCAATATTTTTAATGTTTTTTAAAGAAGTCTCTTCTGCTCAAAAGTACAGCAAAAACAGTAACATTTTGAAATATTTTTACTATTTAGAATAACTATTTTTTTTATAACTGCTTAATAACTGTTTTCTATTTGAATATATGTTAAAGTGTAATTTATTTCTGTGATCAAAGCTGAATTTTCAGCATCATTACTCCAGTCTTCAGAGTCACATGATCCTTCAGAAATCATTCTAATATGCTGATTTCTGATTATTATTATTATCAATATTTAAAACAGTTGAATACTTTTTTTCAGGATTCTTTGATGAATAGAAATATCCCAAGATCAGCATTTATCTGAAATAAAAAGCTGTTGTAACATTATACACTATACCATTCAAAAGCTTGGAGTTAGTGTAATATTTTATTTTATTTATTTATTTATTTATTTTTAAAAGAAATTCTAGAAATTAATACTTTTATTTAGCAAGGATGCTTTAAATTGTTCAAAAGTGTTAATAAAGATAATGTTACAAAAGATTTCTATTTCAGATAAATGCTGTTCTTCTGAACTTTCTATTCATCAAAGAAACCTGAAAAAAATCTACTCAGTTGTTTTCAACATAATAATAATAATAATAATAATAAGTTTTTTTTTTGAGCAACAAATCAGAATATTAGAATGATTTCTGAAGGATCATGTGACTGGAGTAATGATGCTGAAAATTCAGCTTTGAAATCACAGGAATAAATTACATACTATTAAAATATATTCACATAGAAAACAGTTATTTTAAACAGTAAAAATATTTCAAAATGTTATTGTTTTTGCTGTACTTTGGATCAAATAAATGCAGGTTTGGTGAGCAGAAGAGACTTCAAAACATTAAAAAACTTACTGTCCAAAAACTTTTGACTGGTAGTGTATATATGTGTTTGCAGGTGTCCAACACGCATGGCAGGCTGGGTAATGCGAGGAAACCTGAGCGTCAGGTGACTCGAATGGTGGTTGTGATGATCGTGGCGTTTATGGTGGCCTGGTCTCCATATGCTGCGTTCTCTATCGTCATCACAGCTCATCCCAGCATTGATCTGGACCCACGGCTGGCTGCTGTTCCGGCGTTTTTCTCCAAAACCGCAGCCGTTTACAACCCCATCATCTATGTGTTCATGAACAAACAGGTGACATTTACATTCATGCAGTACATTACATCCACAGTGACTTACAATGCATTCAGTGCAAACATGTTATCAGTTCATGCATTGCTTGGGAATCCAACCCATGATGTTTAGAGTTTTTACAGTAAAAGCTCTTTTAGTCTAATTGTACAAATGTCCAACTTCAGCTTCATCTTGACTGATTTTTCTCAAGTAAGCGTCAGAATAACTGCAGTCATATTTCCAGATGAACACTTACTGGACTGAAGCAGCTCAGCTTTACTTGATTCTCCATCAATCATTTTTTAGTCTCAAATCTGATCATCAGGATCTTTTGTTTCCAGAAGCTTTACTTTCACTGTTCCTCAGCGGAGGAATGATCTTCATCTCACATCTTCTGAGGAGCGTTTATTTCTTCATCTCTCAATCAGCATTGGATTGTATTGCATTATATGTTTGGATCATTTCAGTCTCATCTTACTAAGACATATTATTGGAAATATAGAGCGACCGCTGATATTTAGTTCCTTTCATGCCAGTATCTACATAATCAGCATCTGCAGCAAATTGTATATTTTTGAGCTGTTTTTTTCCCCCCTCCATATTCTCACTCTATCAGACTATATGAGCCATAAAAGCCAAAAAAAAAAAAGCCAAAAAAAAAAAAGCCAAAAAAACACAAATAATACAAATGCAGACATTTTGTTAGATAAACTGTTCTATTTAAAAATATATATATTTTTTCCTGACTTTTATTTCATATGTCAGGCTATAATATTACCCATTAGGCTTTTGACCAACAAATATTCGGGTAACAAATTTAGGTTATAAAAAAACAAAAACATTGTTTTAAATGTTTCTAAACCATTGTCCAATTTTCTTGCTAATTAAAACATTATTTATAAGATGTTACGTCCCCTAGTGGTGTGGCGGTCTAGAGAAAAGGGGAAACGCACATAATGGCCACTTAGACAAAAACCCCCTTGCTGTTTATACACAGTTAATGAGGAACACAGGGAATTTCAAAAGATAAAGGTGGTTCGCTTTATTAACAGGTTAGAAGTAACTACAACCAAGTAGGTGAAAATAAAGTGCACACCATGCAATTATCCAGAAACCTATTTACAACTGTACATAAAAATAATTATATTTAATCAATAATCAACCAAACCACAGAGAGAAGAAGAATGAGCGGTGCTAAATTAAAGAATATAACAAAACATAAGGTTCTAACTTCAACCCCTCCCTCTGTCCTAACTGAAAACAAATAAAAAAAAAACAACAAAAAAAAAAACATAAGTCTTCGGCGTCACACGCCCTAACTAACCTACACTGTCCTAAAACAAAAGATACATAAAGCGGCACAACATCAAATCTCAGCAAAAAAAGATATTTTATATATGTTCATTTGTTAATTAATTTATAATTGTTAATTAATTTATTAATTAATAATTTGTTTGTAAAATAATATGCATAATATAATATTAAAATATAAATAACTACTTTTAAATACATTGAATTATTGAACACTTACACATTTTTGAATGATTGCAATTTAAGTTTTTTTTTTTTTAATAGCTAGTAAACTAGTAATACTACACATTCTTAACAACTATGCTTTAAGCAGTGTATTAGTAGTTAGTTAGTATGCTACACTCTAAGAAAAGTCTGTAAAAATAGGGCACAATCTACTTAATTGTTAATATGAAAGAATTTTACGAATTGGTTTTTACCTGCGTTTTTAAGCTCGCATTGTGTTTTCGAGGTGATAGCATAGGGTTACAATGGATAATGAATAATGTCCTGGAAAATTACTAGTATCTTTTCCATTTTTCTTACAGTGTATTAACTGATCAACAATCGCAGGTTACATGCTACTAACAAAGTACATCATAAATGAACAATTATTCCATTTTTCAATTATTCAATTATTATTATTATTATTATTATTATTATTATTATTATTATTATTAAATTGAACAATTGCAAATAGCAGTAACTCAATTCACGTGATGTGTGTACTGCTAAGCATCTTTGGTTTCCTCTTTTTGTGTAATTTGGATGGAAAATGTGTGCCTTTTTATTGTCTGGGTCACTTATCAAAAGTTGCTAAAAGTTGCCAAATAAATTTTAAAAATTGCTAAATTTGTTGCTAGGTGCTTTTGGAAGAAAGACAGCAGCGAGTAGAGACAGAGAGAAAACATTAGCAAAAACTGCTAATTACAAAAAAGGGAAGGGAGAAGCACAGAACGCTGTCATGTAACATAAGATAACAAAAATGTTTCTTACAATGTTGTATTACCTTTATTTTCACCCAAATATGTTTTTTGAAAGTTTTTTTAATATTCCAAAAACATGAAAATTTCTAGAATGTTATTAAAAAACATTTCTTACAACATTCTACTAACTTTATTTCTACCCAAAATATGTATTTAATATTTATTTTTTAATGTTTTAACATAATGTCAAATGAATATTAGATTTTAAAGGAGAAGGAAACTGTTGTCATAATTTACTCTTGTTCCAAACCCAAATGCTGTTATTTATCTGTGAAGAACTAAAGTAAAATTTTGAAGAATAAGATTTTTGTATAATTTTCCTTATAGCATCAGAGCACATGAGTGCTGAAGTTCCTTAATAGTAGAGACTTAATCAACCATAAGTAAATGACATCTGGTTAATCATGAGCTGAAGTGATCATAGTGATGGCTATTCCTTACTGGAATCAAACCTGCAACCTTCTGATGATCAGCCTTCTGATGATCAAATGTGTGGCTAAAACTATCAGAGTTTAGCCACACATTTTCCAGAGGTTTGTTTACTGGACAGTCAGGTTGAGATGCTCCATCTTCATCATCATCATCATCATCATCATCATCATCAAGAGTTATTTGAACATCAGAAGAGAGCAGAGCGACAGCGTTACATAAACTCACCCTTTGATTGGTGTTGTTAGTTGTCAGCTTTATCTTAAATAATAAATGGATCATCAATAAATGAGCAGTAAAATGCAGCGTGAAGCCAGCGCAGGATGGTTTTTAGCTGAACTGACTTATTAACACCTGCATCTCTCTCTTACTATTTTTATTATTAAATGCTCTATAAATAGAGGCGTCATTTAATAAAAGTTCAAATGTCTGAAGAATTAAACTTGATCTTTTGATCACGAGAAGCTTATGAACATAAACCCAATGGAAATTGGTGGAAGATGGTGGGTAAAGGCGCTTAAAACATCTTAATTTCAATGACTTTAATGTTGATTACAGTGATATTACATCAGCTTTTAGATAAACCTTTCATGCATTTTTATAAGTGTTTCTCATGGAAGCTTGTTTCCACAATGGGATAAAAAAATAAAAAAGGTAATTGTAGCTTTTTATATCACAATTCTGACTTTTTTTCTTGCAATTCTGAATTTACGTCTCACAATTCTGACGTTTTTTCCCCTCAGAACTGCAAGATATAAACCCAGAATTGCGAGAAAAAAGTCAGAATTCTGAGTTAACTCTTTTTCACAGAATTTCTCAGAATTACTTTTTCCTGAGTTTATATCTTTGGACTTTTTCTCATAGTTTTGCAAGATTCAGAGAAAAAAAGTCAGAACAGAATTAAAAAGCAGAATATAAAATAAAAAATGCAAAATATAAAGGCACAATTCAGAGGAAAAAAGTCAGAACTGTAAAAAATATAAACTCAGAATCATGAGGGAAAATAGTCAGAATTGCAAGCTATAAATTCAGAATTGTGATATATAAACTTAAAATTGAGAACTTTTTTTTTATTCCTTTGCAGAAACAAAAACAATAACAAAAAAAGAACAGAATTAAAAGATATAAATGAGGTATAAATTCACAATTCTGACAAAAAAAATGCAAACAGAAAATTGAGAGAAAAAACTCTGAGTAGTGAGAAAGTCTCACAATGAAATTTTAGTTTTTTTATTATTATTTAGTGGTAGGGGAAAAAAAACAGAATTGTCTAAATTGATCTAAACTCAAAATTTAAAAAAAAAGTCTGAAATGTGAGTTTATAATTCGTATAATTCCAAATTCTGAGATAAAAAGTCACCGTTACCTTGTTTATTTTTTATTAAAAATGTCAGAATTGCAGGAAACAAAGTCTGAATTACAAGAAACAAAGTCTGATAATAAAAAGGAATTATTTTTATTTTTATTTTTATTTTTTTTACTAATGGCCTTTTTTTATTTTTAATTCAGGGGTGGAATGGGACTTCCATAGTTTCTACGAGTAACTGGTTTGCATTTCTTATCAATATTCAGTATAACATCAACTAATTATAAGACTAGGCCAAACTCGGACGCAGTTTGTAACTTGCCTTGCTCAATGATTTTGTGGCGACGCTTGTACTTAAATTTTGATCTTAAGCGTAATATTGCATGAAGATCTTGAGGCGCGGCGAGAAAGTTTCCTGCGTCCCACTTAAAATCCCCCGCTGGTAAATAGGTTACTGTAGAGCTTGAAGGTTTCGCCTGACAGAAATAAGTCCTTATGCAAGACAGTTAGGATTGAGGTTGCTTTCCCATACTGTGTTTGAGAAGAGCACAGGACACAGTTTATGGATTTAGAAAAATCCTAAAGCTGTCATGGTGGGATGATATCACTTCATTAGAGCTGACATATCTGACATACATTACTAAAATAAAAAAAAAATAAAAAAAATACCTGCGGTTTGGATCAAACCCGGCACACTCCAAAGGAGAAGATGCTGAATTATTGAGCAGCTGTGGAGGTTATTGAATGTAAAAAGTGTTTGGCAGCGTCTTCTCACTGAGCTGTAGCTGTCAGTTTAGCCGCTGATTTCTTCCATTCAAACACCGACATCTGGATTCTGTCCACACTCATCAGGATTAGAAACCTGTAAAAATACCTGAACAGCAACACGACATGCTTGTTTGCTTGTGATTTTTGTCACAATGATGGTCATCTCAGACTAAATAATGTTGTCAATGGTCAGATGGATTTGCTGGAGGCTGTTGCTCTGTCAGTTTGATGCACTTCTTAAATGGGTTAAAAAAGAAAATGGGTGAAAAATAAAAACTGATATTTGTGAAAATGTAGTATTACACTGAAAAAATATTCAGAATAGTAAATAAAACAAATATAATAAAGTGGGTTTTACAAGAAAATACTATTTCAGTTTTATAGTATGATATAGTTTTGAGATATATACATCAAAACTATATATATATTATATATACTAATATACTAAAAAGACAAAAACATAAAATTACTAAAACTTTAAATAAAATGAAAATGATGCAAAATATTAATAAGCATAAAATTCAATTGTATCTCAATAACACTGAAATACACTAAATACAGTTTTAGTGCTGTTCACAGTTTGTACTGAGAAATTAGACTGAAAAGCAATGAATAATAAAATTTGTAGAATTTAGTGCCTTGGTGTTTTACTAATTACTGCTGTGCATATTAATGCACTGTATTTTTTTAACTTGTAAATAAGTCAATGATGTTTTACAAGAAAATATAATTTCAGTCTTTCTACTTCAAAGTTTTAATGCTTATTTTCAATGTTTCTTGCTGTGTCTTTGTACTTATTTGTGAACTTTACAATCAGTTTCTGAGTAAAAATGGTTTAAAAGCCAAGTGTACACTGAAAAAAAAAAAATGTAGGATTTACTTTGAATCTATTTTCACTGAAAATGCTAGTAAGTTTCACAAATAATCACAAAGAAATGGCAAGTGCCACACAGAATTGAACATAAAATCTTAAAGAAAAACTGTCACTTTAATAACTGTGTACAGTGTAATTTTTAGTGAATTGCATTATAAAACAACTTTAAGTGAATTGCATGATAAAAGTGATTTTAAATCTACAGCCAAGATATGTGATTGAAAACCTCCATAATTACATAATCTATTCTAAACAAACACATACTGGGAAGCTTCCTCCTCAGAAGTGCAGAGACACAGACATGTTTATAAAGTGACTTTAGGACACAAACTAATTAGTGTCTATCGGACTCTGTAGTTGTGATGCATCGTGGTCACTATACAGTGGACAGCTATTTGGAAGCCATTTTGAACCATTTAGGTTGTAGCATCATGTCCCAACCACCAAGTGGCGAGCCCCCAAAGTGTTGTCTACAATTCCATTTAATTGTATTTTTATCTATTTATTTTTTATTTTTTTTGAGATATTGCATAATATATTCAAGATGGCGGCCGGAAAAGGGGATGCACCATGTACCTTGGGAATAAGTGTTAAATACTTTTATTCTCAGAAAACCAGACAGGTACAAAAAATATTTTTCAGTTAAATAGGATGTCAGAAATAGATTCATCCAGATTTTATCAATATTTTTCTTGTACATTTTTTTTCTGTGACAGAAAATATATCGGTCCACTACAGTGGACATCATGCACCAAAGGGTATAATTCTGCCTATGGGCCTATATATAGGTTCTGCCTTATTTGTATATTTTATTAAAATTATGATATAATTTACACTTGAATGGTTTTATTGAACAGAAATATTAAATGGTCTTCAGATTTGATCATTTATTTCAATGCGTACAGTCTATATTTATTTATTAGGTCATATAAAACTGTAGGCATGTATACATGTATACTGTATGAGTGCAGATATATGTGTGTATGATTGTGTTCGAGTGTGTGGTGGGAGGGTGTGTGTGCTTGTGTGTGTTTGTATTTGTGTTCACATTTGTGTGAATAGCCCACCACCCCCACCCTCCCCCCACAGACCACTGTCCCATAGACACACACTCTTACGTTTTGTTTGTTGCACTTCACATTTCTGTGCCGTCATGACATAGCTTGTTCTTACTGAATGTTCTTATGTGTATTCAAACCATTTTCACATAGTAAATATTTTAAAAACATGTTTTTTTTAAGACCACACATTTAGTTCTATTGATTCACTTTTTATACTTTTGATGCATGGTGTCCACTACAGTGGACAAATATGTAACTCCCTCAAAATATAATATATTGACAATTTTATAATTTTTTATTTTTCACTTGTTTAAAAGTAAAAACAAACATGTAAAAAAATTATTACTTTGTGATTTAATAATTTATGCGTCAGAGGGTTAATGACAGGGACTAATGAAGAATGAGAAGGGTGATGTGAACCATAGGCTAATGTGGAAACAATTAATGATTACTGTGCAATTATGTCCTCATCATGATTGAATAATTGTACACGCATGTTACACACAGAAGCACCACGTCAACTGACGACTCGATTTCACTGTCAGTTTAGTAGCCTGATTGCATCAGTAAAACCCACTGAAATTCACTTGGAGTGTTTGTACGTAACCCTCAGTATTTGGTCATTTATTTAAGGCAAGACACTTCAGGCAAAACCAGTGTTTTTTTTTTAAAAATTTTATTCATGCACTGGTTGAATTCAAGATCATGCTCTATTTGTTTATAACTTGTCTTATCTTCAGACATAATGCAAAGAAAACATCTAAAGCATCTTAAATCTACATTTAAATGTTTTTATTGCACTTTATCTATTTGTAACTGTGGATTTCAACTCCAGTATCTATCTTTAAAGGCTTGCGTTTTTTCTTCTCCACTTCAGCTGCATTTACATACACCTGAATTTACAGCTTATTTTCTGAATTTTTTTTATAAAGAAATTTGTTCATAACATTTGCCTGATTTATGTAACATTACTAAAACATTTTATTCCTAAAAACGTTATCTATTTGTGTCTGTAGATTTTAATTCCAATCCATTTAAAGAGTTTTTTTTTTTCTCCATTTCAGCAGCACTTACAAACAGCAAAATTTACAGCTTTATTCCTATCTGTTTTTTGAAGGTTTTTACAGAAGGGTTTGTTCATAGATCATTGGTCTGGTTTTATTTTTGCACTTTATAAAATTTTTCTTATTTACTGGATGTAACACTTGTAAAAACTATCTGTTTGCAACTGTGGATTTCAGTTATAATAAAATTGTTTTTTAAAGGCTGTGGGTTTTTTCTCCACTTCAGTACCAATTACAAACACCAAAATTTACAGTTTTATTCCTCTCTATATTCTGAAGGTTTTTATAGAGGGGTTTGTTCATAGCATTTGCCTGGTTTATGTAACAATACAAAACTTTTTATTCTTAAAAACTTTATCTATTTGTGGCTGTAGATTTCAATTCCATGTCTTTAAGTTTTCTTCTCTACTTCAGCAGCACTTACATACACCAAAATGTAGTTTTATTCTGAATGTTTTTATAGAGGGGTTTATATATAACATTTTCCAGATTTAACATTCCTAAAAACTATTTATTTGCGACTGTGGATTTCAGTTACAATACAAATTTTTCTAAAGGTGATGAGATTTTTCTCCGCTTCAATAACATTTACACGCACCAAAATTTACAGTTTTATTCTTATCTATATTCTCTAGGTTTTTACAGAGGGGTTTGTTCATAGCATTTGCCTGATTTACGTAACATTACGAAAACATTTTATTCCTAAAAACTTTATCTATTTGTGACTGTAGATTTCAATTCCATTCCATATCTTTAAAAGTTTTCTTCTCCACTTCAGCAACACTTACATACACCAAAACTTACAGTTTTATTCCACTCTATATTCTGAAGATTTTTACTGAGGGGTTTGTTCATGTATCATTCACACTGATTTATACAACACGGTGAAAATGTTTTTTTTTTTTTTTGTTTTTGTTTTGTTTTTCTGTCTTTTTATGATTTGTGGAGTAACAAAAAGAGAAATCCCAAATCTCCTCTGTAAAAACCTTGAACTCTCATATATCAACAAAATCAAACAAGAATTTTGAACCTGTTTTTTGAATGTACCATGACGAATCAAATAGGCAAAATATGTTGATATCTATTAGTTTACATTTTAGCCTGTGGTGTTATGCCTTATAACTTGTTGTAATACACTTTGGGACCATAAACACATTTCCTTAAGGAAATCACTTACAACTTTAGCGATGTTGAATCTTAATCTTGAGTTTATGAATTTCTGGAGATGTTCAGTGCAGGTCAAATTAATTTCAAGGATGTTTTTCTAGCTCAGAGCAGAGTTGAAGTGTTCATTGGAGATCTCTAGGAAATAATCCATTACATTTCTCTTCCCTGTGATCTCCTCAGTTCAGAAAGTGTGTGGTTCAGCTCTTGAGCTGCAGTGACGTCACTGTGGTCGAGGCAAACATCAACCAGACCACCGAACGTGCAGGCATGACCAATGAAAGCAACACAGGAGAGATGTCCGCCATCGCAGCTCGCATCCCCGCCGCTGGAACCGTCCCGCCTAAAACAGAAGAGCATCCCAATGAACGCAGCTCCTTCAACCAAAAACCCATTCCTGAGAACAAAGTATGTCCGATGTGAAGACATCTCTGTTTGTAACACATGTTCTCTGGCTGAATGCATATTTTATTTTGAATGCTGGCATCCAAACTTTAGTCTAAAAGACATTCATCCAGCATTAAATTCTGCAGCTTGTGCACGACAGACACTGTTAAAGTTATAGGAAACACTGAAATATGCAGTGTTGAGGATGAAACTATCTGCTTAAATACCTTCTTAAATAGTTCACTACAAAAACAAGAAGGTGGATAAGAAGAGATATCTTTTAAAATATAATTTCCATTTATTTTAAAGCATTATCTAGCAACAATTTCACAAATATGGATGCAAAAAGTAAAAAAAAAAAAAAAGTAAAAAAAAATAAATAAAAAAAAAGATTCTCTTGCAATACAATTATTAATTTAATATTTAATATAGTTATAGTTAATATGGTAACGCTACTTGAGGCCTTTATGTATAATGCATTATACAGGTATTCATAATGTATTGCAATGCAATTAAATATTTTCATAAATAATTGTAACCATTTGCAGATTTGCTTGTTACAGCTGAAATTGGTTGTTTGTCGTGTTTTAATGCATTATACTTTCTGAAGGTGTAACGAGTAGGTAAGTAATATAATGTAACTGTGCTTACAGTTCATGATGTCATGCAATGCATTACAAGTTGCATTAAAAAGCATAATTAATGCAATAAGATACTTTTATAATGATAGCATAAAAAAAAGGTAATTGTGACTTTCTCACAATTTGGACTTTCTATCTCAGAATTGCGAGTTTATAGCTCAGAATGTTGATTTTTTTTTTTCTTTAAATTCTGAATTTACATTTTGCAGTTTTTTTTTTTTTTTTCCGACATGGAATAAAAATATAAAAAAGTTAATTGTGACATACTTTTATAATGCATCATATAAAGGCTTCAAATAATGTGTTATCACTAATACCATCCTCAAACTATCCTTGCTCTATGGCAATACCATGGTACAGTGATAGTAATATCACAGTACGTCAATATATATATAGTAAACCATGATATTTACATGGAACCCCCCAAAGAACTGCAAAGAATTAATTAGAAGAATGACATGAACCAAATAAATGTTTAAATACAGTAAAGCAAGTCTAAAATACTGCATTTTTTAACAGCTGAACTACTGAAAAATGCATTTAATGTTGCTTTATATTTAGTTACTCCCCAACGGTGCATAAATGACTCCTGACTGTTGAATGGTGATCATCAGTTACTCACACTGAACTTTTAGAAGCTTCTTCACTGCAACATTTGCACAAATATTAAAGAAATCAGAAAGAAAAACAGACTGAATGCAAATCAGTCAGGCACTTAACAGGGATACATGTGGATTTTCAAAATGAAGGGAAAAACTCTACATGCAAACAGACAAACAAGCAAAAATTACAAGTGCCCTTCAGTTTCGGCATCAAATCAACAACTGCTGGCGGCCAAATGCAGTCATTCTGCCAATGGTTATGTAAGGCTCCACTTTTACAAGTACATCCACAACATCCTGAATCTTCTGTACTGTTAGCTTTATCCTGAGAGTCACTGGCATATTTCACTGGAACTGATGCATTATATGTTTACTGTATGATCTCATCTCAGAGAGAAGAACTCCTGACCAGCCAGAGAAACGCACACACACACACACACACACACACACACACACACACACACACACACACACACACACAAACTCTGAGGATGCAGCTTTCTTGACAACTGAATGTCATGTTATTCCTTTATGAAAGACTTATGACAAAATTCTGATTTTTTTTTTTTTTGAGTTCAGCTCTGATTTCTATTTCAAATAAATGCTGTTCTTTTGAACTTTCTATTCATCTGTGAATCCTTAAAAAATGTATCCTGGTTTCCACAAAAATACTGGGCAGCACAACTGTTTTCAACATTGATAATAATCAGAAATGTTTCTTGAGCAGCAAATCAGAATATTAGAATGATTTCTGAAAGATCATGTGACACTGAAGACTGGAGAAATTGTGCTGAAAATTCAGCCTTGATCACAGAAATAAATTACATTTTAACAGCTGTTTTAAATTGTAATAATATATCACAATTTGTACTGTATTCTTGATGAAATAAATGCAGCCTTGGTGAGCAGAAGAGACTTCTTTCACAAACATTAAAAAAACGTACTGACCTGAAACTTATAAAAGTAAATGGCACAGATTTAATGACAATAATTTTGTTTCCACTAATTTAGTTGTTTTCATGCGTGAACTGAGCTGTATGTAGATGAAGTGGAGTAATACTGAACTGAATTGCAGTGTAAACGCAGGCAGCATTTCTAGACGTTCTGTGATGAATATTGATCGTTTCTTTAATTACTACAGCATCGACTCTCCTGCTGACTGACGAATGCACTGAACCCATTTAAAACTAGGACACTTGAAGACACCACAGATAGTTCTGAAACCATCAGTCAAACGTCTAAATCTAGTGTCTACATCAGAGATTGATTCACTTAAGGTTAGCGTGGGTTTGCCAGTGTCAGCGAACTGTCTAAAACACAAACGAATCCATCAGTCCAGCATCAAGAGGAGTTTCCTTCACAAACTCAGTTCTGACTTTGAATTTACATTTAAACACAACTGTTTACATTGAGACGGTCTGCAAATACAATATTAATACCTGCAAACACAAATACCTTCATAAGACAGAGCAATAACATTACATGTAGCATTAAATCTGGACTTTACATTAATTCAGATGATCATTGAAAGAAATGAAAAAGGCACCAAATGTAATTGCAAAAATAATGAGTGTTTCCAAACATACAGACACCTACAGAAGTCAAGCATTATTATGACACTTCTGCCTTATTTTCTTGAGGTCATCTTGACATGAGTGTCATCTTGAGAAGACAATGATAATAATGTGAGTTTCTGTGTCATTTTGTAATTGGGTTTGGTGTGGTGGATCAGATATAAGAGGGTCACTGAGGTTTATTGAGAGTCTTACACTCAAAGCACAACGGATTGTTTTCTGTCACGATGAACTCGAGTCTTGTTCACTGTTATATGTTCCCTATCTGTCGGTCACTACGAGTTATGTCGTGACGACATAGGGGATTTACTTGGAAGCCCCAATCATCTCTGACTTTAAGAGAAAACGCCAATGAATATTGGCTAGTGGATTTTGTATACCTGAGCCACTCCCCGTGCACACCGGTATAAATAGGCGGCAGGTGCATCCACTCATTAGATTTTTGCTTCGGAGCCGAGTGGATGAACGTATTGATCTCCACAAAGCCTTTCATCATCTGTCTGGAAGCTGTTCTGGTTGGCGTCACGGTGCGAACAGTGGTGTCCCTGTCTGCAACGATTCCCCTGGCCACTTCAACTAAAAGAGCAGATTTCCTAAAAATCATGGTCGGTTCGCGTCTTTTTAAAGACGCTGTTCCGGCCGTGTCCTAAAGGTTGCGGTCGTTTCCTATCCTCCGTTGACAGCCACAATCGTTGTCTTCAGTGTCTGGGCATCCAGCACGCTGAAGCTGCGATCGTGAATGGTTTATGCATTCGTTTTGAGCGTGTAACCATGGCAGCGCTGCGATCGCGCCTCTCTCTCCTCACGGGGATGGGAGGGGCTCCCTCTGTCACTACCCACGCTGGCTTCTCTGCCACGAGCATCAGCTAGTGCTCTGGGCGATCTGAGGGTTACAGTGAGAGCCTTTCCGCCGGGCCAGTCCCCACGGACCTTTCACTCCTCCCGCAGCAGCTGTTCTGTGGAGCTCCCCGGTGATTCTGCTGTGCCGTCTTACGGCATGCTCAACGTTTCATTCGGCGCGTCGATAGACAATCAGATGTCGATAGCAGCATCAGGGGATGGGCAATCGTCCTCTGAGGAGGAAGATTCGGCGGGGCTGCCCCCCTCGGGTGTTGCGACCGCCGCCAAATCGAACCCATAGTTGACGGCCGTGCTTTCCCGGGCCGTCGCGGGCATCGGGCTGGAGGCGTGCACAACTCTCAGTCCCGAGTCCTCGCGGCGAGATGATTGGCTCCTCGGCACGGACCGTGGCTCGTGACCATGCCCTGCCCTGGTCCCTTTCTTCCCGGAAGTGCACGAGGAGCTGATGAAGTTGTGGATGGCCCCTTTTTACGGCCAGAAGCAGCTCGTCAGTCTCCCCCATCCTCGCTACCCTCAATGGCGGGGTGGCTAGGGGGTACATTGACATTCCCCCGGTGGAGAGTACGGTTGCAGTGCACCTGTGCCTGCAAAACGCCGCCACTTGGTGGAATCGTCCTCGTCTCCCGTCCAAAGCCTGTAAGCTGACGGCCGCTCTCGCGGACAAAGCTTACAGTGCTGCGGGCCAAGGTGCCTCTGCTCAACATGCCATGGCTATCCTGCGAGTACACCAAGCCAAGGCATTAAAATGCATGAGGGTAGTACCAACCCGAGGTTGAAGCAGGAACTGTGCTCGGCGACTGACCACGCCCTACGGGCGACGGAAGTCACAGCGCAGTCTCTCGGGAAGGCGATGTCCACACTTGTGGTCCAAGAGCGCCATCTATGGTTCAGCCCTGCTGAGACGAGTGATGTCGACAAAGTACTCTTTCTCGACGCTCCCGTCTCCCAGGCTGGACTGTTCGGCGACACTGTCGAGGACTGTGCCCAGCAGTTCTCTGCAGTACAGAGGCAGACCGAGGCAATCCAACACATCTTGCCACGGCGTGATGCACCATCTGCCACGATCCGCTGCAGGGCAAGCCCCAGTCTGCTTGTCGCCGTGGGCGCCCTCCTGTGTCCCCCAGAGTCGCTCCGCCCCGTGCTGAGGTAACACCTAGGCCGGCGCATCGAGCCTCTCGCAGGAGCGCGGCACCCCCTGTGTCCCAGCCAGCCCCTAAATCGTCCAGGAAGGCGACAAAGCGGCCCTGACACGGGCAACCCGGAGATGTAGGAAGCTGTTCTTTCTTGGGAGATGGCGAGGACAGCGCCGCTCCTTCCCCCGGAGGAGGGCCGGGCGGAGAATCTTCTGTTTCTGTTCTGCCACATTGTCAAAGAAAGAGCAATTTCCTTTTCCTTCGGATCCTCAGGCTCACGGGTCGACAATGAGCGACGCGATGCCTCCTCACTCTCGCCCACAAGCCCCCCCTTTGCCAGTAGCCAATAAGTTGCGGTTGGGAGACGCATTGCCTCTCCACGCATCTCTGGCCAGTCCCTCCGGGGATGCGGGGAGTTCTGTTGTGATCAGTCAGAATGCGATGCCTTCTGGCCTATACGGCTCAACTCCCCTCCGCTGCACCACCG
This sequence comes from Spinibarbus caldwelli, assembly GCA_039654775.1. Taxonomy (NCBI): domain Eukaryota; kingdom Metazoa; phylum Chordata; class Actinopteri; order Cypriniformes; family Cyprinidae; genus Spinibarbus; species Spinibarbus caldwelli. The sequence goes on from CM077243.1 coordinate 1,167,867, forward strand.
CGGGTACGTCGATTGTCCCTTTGGTGCTACTCGCACGGAGTTTGGGGGCGTGGCTGTATGAAGTCTGTTTGCAAACTGGTGGTCTTCTCGCTGAGAAGACCCCCGAAGATACACGATTGGAGTAGTGCTTTCTGTCAAGCAAACAGGGTTGGAGCGTAGGCTGTCACCCTCCACCTTGGAAGTGTATGTGGCTGCTATCGCAGCACATCATGATGCAGGGGACGGTCGGTCCCTGGGAAAGCACGATCTCATTGTGAGGTCTCTGAGGGGTGCCAGGGGGTTACATCCTCCTAGGCCACCCCCGGTGGCCTCCTGGGATCTCTCTGTTGTCCGGGTTGGACTACAGAGGGGTCCCTCTGAGCCGCTGGGTTCAGTCAAGCTTAAATTCCTTTCTGCTAGAAGACAGCGCTCCTGACCGCGCTCTCATCCATCAAGAGGGTCGGGGACCTCCTAGCATTTTTGATGAGAGAAGAGTGCCTTGTGTTCGGGCCGGCCTACTCTAATGTTGTCCTGAGACCCCGGCCTGGATACGTGCCCAAGGTTCCCACCACGCTTTTTCGTGATCAGGTGGTGAACCTGCAAGCACTGCCCTCGGAGGAGGCAGATACAGCCTTGGCGTTGCTGTGTCCCGTAAGAGCATTGCGCATATACGTGGACCGCACCCCGGAGCTTCAGAATCTCTGAGCAGCTCTCTGTCTGTTACGGAGTTCAGCAGAAAGGGTAGGCTGTCTCCAAGCAGAGGTTGGCCTACTGGATAGTGGATGCCATCGCCTTGACGTACCAATCCCAAGACGAGCCGTGCCCCCTGGGGGTGAGGGCTCACTCCACACGGAGTGTTGCCTCCTCCTATGCGCTGGCGCACGGCGCCTCTCTGGCAGACATCTGTTGAGCTGCGGGCTGGGTGACACCGAACACCTTCGCGAGACAGGCTCCTCGTTGAGTCAGTTTCTTCCCATGTGTTGGGTAACAGGTAAGTGGCGGGAAGAACTGGCCGGTGTCACGCTTGCTGCGCCATTCCCCCTCACCCGGGGATGCAAGCGCCTTTTTCCTCTTCCTGTAAGTTCCCCGGACGGCGAACCCTAGTTGAGTATCCTCCAGCACCCCCGGGAGTCAGACTGGACGGAGCAGTCTGACGCCAGGCCCAGTATCGGTGTTAGCTTGCCCGGGTCCCCGGTCAGCCCCTTTACTGGGCTAGGTGTCCATATGGCTTGATTTCCTGCGGGCAATCCCATATGTGTATTCTTCCATGGTATGGTTTCCCTCTCGGTAAACCCGTGTCTTCTCTTTGACAGCGCGTTCTATCAGGCTCTGCTGGCAGCCGCTCCTCCCTACTCCTAGGTAGGACCTGCCCCAGAGGCCATCCCATATGTAGTACTGCCCCAGGCTTGGGTCAGTCCATATCAGTGTCTCCACATGTCACCTCCCTGCGGGTTGGATGTGGCCTCCGTAGCGTCCTTCTCTGGAAGGCTCGCTTCTCCATCATTACTGCCAAGCTGTAACAACAAATAGGAAAGACTTAAAGCAAATCTTTCATTGAAGGTCGAAATTCCTTCTGTTGAGAATTTCTGTGGGGAAATCTCCAGCAGCAATGTACTCAGTGGTCCATGCGGGCACCAAGGTTAGCGAATTTGCGCTGGGGTGATGGGAAGGTTGCGACCTTTCACATGGCATTTGTCTGTCACGCGCTCCCTTGTCAGCAACTGCATGCCACAAGGTTGTGACGGGGTTCAGGTTGTGGCGCTTTCCATAGGACCCCTATGTCATCACGACATAACTCGCAGTGACCGACAGATAGGGAATGTCTCGGTTACGTACATAACCCTCGTTCCCTGATGGAGGGAACGGAGACGTTATGTCCCCATGCCACAATCTTGAACCATCGCTGGTTGCCAGGGACTCGCTCTCGGCTCCTCAGCGTAAAATCTAATAAGTGGATGCACCTGCTGCCTATTTATACCCGTGTGCACGGGGAGTGGCTCAGGTATGCAAAATCCACTAGCCAATATTCACTGACGTTTTCTCTTAAAGTCAGAGATGATTGGGGCTTCCAAGTAAATTCCCTATGTCGTCACGACATAACGTCTCCGTTCCCTTCATCAGGGAACGAGGGTTACGTACGTAACTGAAACGTTCTGCTTGCATGTTGTAAATCAAAGAATGTTTGTGTTTCAGTAAACTTTTTTCAAAAGCACCATTGTCCATGTAAGATCCTTCTGTTGCATCAACATGAAATAAAAATCTTACTTTCTTAATAAATTTTTCTGGTCTTGTGATTCAGGTTAAATGAAATGAAATGAATGCATTTTATGCTGACTTTAAAAACATGCAAAGTTCATGAAATATTTACTGGCTTTTCAACTATGCATTAAACACTCTGTTTTGAACGTGTCTGATAAAGTAGGGTGTGTTTTAAATGTATGGAAGATTATTTCTGTCACAGAAAAAAAAGGTACTTGCAACTTTTTATTTCACTATTTTTTAAAAGGTTTTCTCACAATATTCAACTTTTTTCTCTGAATTCTAAATTTACATTTTGATATATATTTTTTTGTTTGTTTTCATCATAATAAAAGAATAAAATAAAAATATTTTTAAAAGTTAACTGTGACATTTCATCTCACAACTTAGACTTTTTATCTCCCAATTGCAAGTTGCCAAGCTGCAATTGCTAATTTACATTTCACAAGTCTGACTTTTTTCTCAGAATTCTAAGTTTACATCTTGCAATTCTGTAAAAATAATAAATAAATAAATAAATAAATAAATACATTAATTACAACATTTTAATCTCATAATTTAGACTTTTTTCTTGTGAGTTGTGAGTTTATATATCTTTGTTTGTTTGTTTGTTTGTTTGTATGTTTGTTTCCACCACAGAATAAAAATATTAAGAAAGTAATTGTGACATTTTAACTTGGAATTCTGATTTTATATTTTCCAGTTCTTTTTTTCTACCATGCAATAAAAATACCTTTTTTTTTATTGCTTTTTATCTCATAATTTTGACTTTTTTTCTCAGAATTCTAAGTTTACATCTCACAATTCTTTAAATAAAGTTATTGCAACTGTTTAATCTCACAATTTCTACTTTTTTCCCCCTCAGAATTCTAAGTTCACATCTCACATTTCTGTTAAATAAATAAATAAATTTAATGGCATCATTTTTTTTTTTTTTTTTTGTCTCACAATTTTTTCTCAGAATTCTAAGTTTATAGCTCACAATTCTGGAGATTAAAAAAAAAAAAAAGTTAATCGCAACTTTTTAATCTCATAATTTGGATTTTTGTCTTGGAATTGTGTTTATATTGCACAGATTTAAGTGGTTTTACAATTCTGAGTTAACATGCAATTCTGCTTTCCTGTAGCTCAAATAGTAGAGCACGGTGCCAGCTATGTCAAGGTCATGGGTTCGATTCCCAGGGAAAGTAAGAGCTGATAAAATATAGAAAACTGTAACTTGAATGCAACGAAAGTCGCTTTGGGTAAAAGCATTTGCTAAATATATAAATTCTGACTTTTTTTTTCCCGCATAATTGTTAGATGTAAAATCAGAACTGAGAGAAAAAAGTCAGAACTGTGAGAGTCTTTTTTTAATTTTTTTTATTGCATGGTGGAAATAAGCTTCCATACTGTATTTATGTGAAATGATTAATGGAGGTAAACTCCTGAGGGCTGATGGGAGTCTGTATCTGCATCATGATGTTGGAATCAGCAGCTCTGTCTTCTGTACCTTGTTGCTCTCTCTCCAGACCACACTGAATAAAACCCATTCACCCTCTGAGACGAAGCGCTCGCACAGGACGATGATAAATGAGACAGAGAGAGAGTGCACAGCCAATTTCAGACACTCCACCGTCTCTCACAGACCTGAATAAGGAGAGAATGTGAGTGAGATGATAGTTTGGAGACGGTGATTAACTCAAAGTGCAATTTACATGTTTATATAGAGTGCAGCACTTACAGAGCTCATTTTGATTTATCCGTGTGAGGAAACAGAAACACACACCTTCAGGATGATTAATTGGCCGCTGGAGTGCTTACAGTTGTGTTCGGTCAAAGAGAGAGAAAGAGAGGGTTCAAATCGCTTGCTTCAGTGCTTCTGATGCTCCCAGGTCTGTTTTAAGGGTTTCTGGACAGCAGGAAAAATTAAAATTACATGCAGTTAATAAAATGCAAAAACCTTACATTCATGCATATATATCATAATAAAAGTCTTATTCAACTTTTGCATTTAACAAATAACGTAACATGCAAATAATAAAATGCAAAAACCTTTATAGTCATGCATATTTACAATACGAAGACTTACAAAATAATGTAACATGCAAATAATAAAACAGAAAAACTGTTAAACTCATGCAGATCTATACAGTACCGCCGCTCCCTATACGCAGAGTACGCAGTTTGCATAGGGCACCAACTCCCAGGGGGGGCACCATCCTAGTTGCTTAAAAAACAAAACAAAAAAAAACACACACACACACACACACAAAAAAAACTTCTATATTAATATTAAAATTTCGTTCTATATTAATATTAAAATTAACATTTACATATATGTTCAGATTTTTATTTATGTATATCATTTTATATATATATATATATATATATATATATATATATATATATATATATATATATATATATATATATATATAAATGCAAATGCGGCTGACTGGAAATTATCATAATTGATGGACAACTATACCCGGGAAAAGACATCAGCAATTTGTGTGTGTGTGGTTATAAAAACAGACCAAAGTCAACAACAGCCTTTAAAATTACTTAAAAACGAATTATATAAAAACAATGAGGCATTTGGTTAATTAATAATTATATGGTTTCATTGAATAACACTGTTAAAATACATAATGTAATACAAAATAAACAATTTATGTACATTACATTACAAATGCCTGTAAAGGGCGTCAAAGGCCTGGTAATTTCTGCCATTACGGTTACAGGACGATCGAATCCTTGTGTAATAATGACCAAACAATTAGGCTAATTCAAATGTCCACTTAATCTTTCATTTTTGGCCACCTTTTTGCGATAGAAATGCTACAGCCTCTATAATTTCTTCAACAAAAACATGTTGACATCACAACCCTTACAAAAAAAAGCCATGGTTTTATCATAGTAAAACTGCTTAATTCTCTTTTGCGTGATTTCTGAATGCTTGAGACTATAAAATCAATCAAACAACTGTATTAATAAAATAGTAGCCAGCCATAGGTAACTGTCTAGAGCTACAGTTGTATTTGTAATTTGTAAATAATATAATTTAATTACTATTTATTTATTTATTAACTTTTATATGTTATTCAAGTTCTATTTTAACCCCTATATGTGTTTATTATTATTATTATTATTACTTCCATAATTTTTGACGGAGGGGGCGCAACAATACAATTCTGCTTAGGGCACCCATTTGGCCAGCAGCGGCCCTGGATCTATAATTTAAAGACTTATCAATGCTTGCATGTAACAATTTTGGTTATATGCAAAAAATAAAATGCAAAAACCTTATACTCATGCAAATATAGTAAAAGTCTTATCCAACTTTTGCATGTAACAAATAATGTAACGCTAATAATAAAACACAAACACTGTTAAACTCATGCATCTACAATATAAACACTTAACAAAAATTGTTATATGCAAAGAAATATATATATATATATATATATATATAAAATGCAAAACTTATGCAAATATATGATAATAAAAGTCTTATTCAACTTTTGCATGTAACAAATGATGTACTGTAACATGCAAAAAATAAAGTGAAAAAACCTTTATACTCCTGCATATTTACAATATACTGTAAAAATGCATCAAATTTTGCATGTAACAAATAATGTCATATGCAAATATTAAAACCTAAAAACCTTATACTCATCCGTATGCACACAAGTCTTATTCAACTTTTGCATGTAACAAATAACGTAACATGCAAATAATAAAACACAAAAACTCATGCATATCTACAATATAAAAACTTATCAACGTTTGCATGTAACAAATATTGTTATATGCAAAAAATCTAATGCAAAAACATTTTACTCATGCATATTTATATGATAGTCTTATTCAATTTTGCATGCAACAAATAACATTACATGCAAATAATAAAATGCATAACCCTTCATCCATATTTATAAAATAAATACTTATCAAATTTTTCATGTAACAAATGTTATATGCAAAAACTAAAATGCAAAAAAAAAAAAGTATAGTCATGCATATTTACAATATAAAGACTTACATGCATATTTTTATACAAAGACCTACAACATTATTTGTTAAATCTTTATATAAAAAATATGCATATAAATCTTTATATTGTACATATGCATGACTATAATTTTTTTGCATTTTATTTTTTGCATATAACATTATTTGTTACATGTAAAAGTCGATACGTTTTTACAGCATATTGTAAATATGCATGAGTATAAAGGTTTTTGCATTTTATTTTTTGCATGTTACAATATTTGTTACATGCAAAAGTTGATATGCAAATAATAAAATGCAAAAACCTTTAAACTGATGCATATTTACAAAAACTCTTGCGGTATCTTTTGTTGCTGATGTCAGGGTCACGTGTGATTTAGCAGAAGCTTGTCAAATCAGCCAGATGAAACACAGACAGGTTGTGTGACGCCCTCATCCTCAAAAAACATCAGCAACACACGGCAAATACACCCTAGATGACATTAAATACAGCTCCACTGACAATACGGATGAATCTGGTTTTGTTCTGTGATGCTTTATTTGAAGCATTGAAATTCAAGAAACATTTACAAACCAAAGCCATCAAACTGTCATCTTAACATTTATGCATGTTGTTGTTCACATCAATTAGCAAATGTCAAAGTTTGATTTGCATGACATTTAGTTTGATAAGCAGTCTGATAAGCAATTTTGGTACTGTGTCGGTTCTCGTCTTTTCTCCATCGAGCTGCATGTGAATACACTTCGGATCTGTCACTGCATTAATATTTCATGAGCTGTTTCAGTACTGAATACTGCACTGGAAATCACTCACCAGGAGAACCTTTTAGTCTAAATGGTTCCATAAAGAACCTTTAACATCTGAAGAACCTTTCTGTTTCACAAAATCTTCTTTGTGGCGAAAGAAGGTTCTTCAGATTATAAAAAGATAAGAAAGAAATGGTTCTTTAAAGAACCTTTGACTGAATGCTTCTTTGTGGAACCAAAAATGGTCCTTCTATGGCATCGCTTGAAGAACCTTTTTAAGCACCTTTATTTTTAAGAGTGTATCCCTCGGTTTCACAGACAAGGCTTAAGCCTAGTCCTAGACTAAAATGTAAGTCTGAGCGGTTTCAACTGAAATAAACTTGCACTGACTGATCTTAAAATATATCAGTGCCTTTGTTTTGTCTCAAGATGCACATCAGTAATAGTTTTTCCTAAGCACATTTATAAAAATTACTTAAATGTCCTAATTGAACTATGGCCTAATCCTGGCTTAGTCTAAGCCCTGTCTGTGAAACCAGGCCTATGTGTTCTAAAATAAGTGAAAAAAAAAAAGTTAAACAAAAATTATATAGACATTAAAAAACATCAAAAGACAAAAAACAAACATTACAACAAATAAACTATAAAATTAAAATGGAAAATATAATAAAATTCAAACACTGATAAAAACTAGAATTCTATATAAAATTTATAAAACTCAATTATACTACAATAACACTGAACAAGACTAGTGTTCTTCTGAAATGCATCAGTTGATTATCACTGTGGCCTAATAAAGCTTTTCTGTTTCTGATACATCACAAAAACGATGGCGGATGTTGTCTTGTGACTCTGAAAGCGTCTGTTGTTGTTTGTCTTTTTAATATTGTAATATGGAGCTGTACATCAGCGGTCTCATGAATCTTCAGAGGAGACGATGCTGATGCTGACAGATGCTCTTCATCATCACACTCATCTTGAGAGAGAGATGAAGAGCACATCATCATCATCATCATCATCCTCCAGAGCTCAGCTGCCCATTCTCAATGTTTTGGGTTTACATTTCAGCTTTAAACTATACTAAAAATACAATAAGAATAATGATCTGTGTTCATTACAGTAATTTAATTTTCTAAATGATGTGCTGTTTGTCAGAATGAACAGGAGAGAGTTCAGTCACCTCATATATGCTGATGTTTCTCCATATGTGATGAAACGCTCCTGTGCCGAAGATTAATGGACAGCAGAAGATCAGTGGTGTGGAGCTGGGCTTCATGAAGATGAAAGCTGTGTGTTGTCAATCACTCTCAAACCGAGGAGAGAGAGAAACAAACACACACTTCACCTCAATACACAATCACTCATTCAATGCTGCTCAACACTCATGCAAAACAAAGGGTTAATAATATCAAACCATGGGATACATGAAGATACTCTGAAGTGTAAACAATGCATTTCTTTCTGATAGAAGTAATTTTTTTTTTATTTTTTTTTTTTATCAAGGATGCATTAAATTGATAAAAAGTGACAGTAAATACATTTCTAATGTTACAAACGATTTCTATTTCAAATAAATGCCATTCTTTTGAACTTTCTATTCATCTGTGAATCCTGAAAAATAAAATGTATCACAGTTTCCCCAAAAATATTGTGCAGCACAACTGTTTTCAACATTGATAATAATCAGAAATGTTTCTTGAGCAGCAAATCAGCATATTAGAATGATTTCTGAAGGATCATATGACACTGAAGACTGGTGTAATGATGCTGAAAATACAGCTTTGATCACAGAAATAAATTACAGTTTAACAGATATTCACATAGAAAACAGCTATTTTAAATTAGAATAATATTTCACAATTTGTACTGTATTTTTGGTCAAATAAATGCAGCCCTTGTGAGTAAAAACATTAAAAAGCTTACCGACCCCAAACTTTTAAGCAGTAGAGGACAGACATCAGAAATAAATAATCAAGTCATAATGACTAAAGTGAATAAAGAGTTTCAGTATGACAAACTTTATCTTGTATTATAGTTAAAAATGTCAATGATGGATTTGTTTCTTTTGTCTTCTTAATATGTGAGCACATTTTCATTTTTAGGTGAACTACTGCTTTAAGCAGATTTAATAATAAACAGTGTGTTCATGTCACATTTCATACTAATCACAAGTCAAATCTGTTAATTATAGAAACAGCAAACACTCACTTCTGTCAGTCATGGCGTACCGCGGTAAAACTGCATGGTGTTCTGGTCTCTGGAGAGCAGTTTGACTTCCTCTTCATCACACTCCTCCTCACCCTCAGGAGAGAAATGGAGAAAAATGGAGCAAAGTCTCAGTGAGGTGATTCATTTAGTTTTTTACTTTAAATACTGTAAAGGCAAAGCAGTTCCACTGATAGAGCAGATCTCAGATCAGTCTTACAGAAAATACACTTTACTTAACATATAATTGTTCTTAATTATGTACTAAACAAAACAAAACAAACAAACAAAAAAATACAATATTGGGTAACTAATGTTTATTTATTTATTTACATATTTATTATTTCCAACTGTTAAGAGTGTTAATGTAAAAAGAAAATCATGCTGAAGTGTATTTAACAACTGTTTTTAATTACATAAAAAATGTATTTCCTGTTTAGTTTCTGTTACTTTACACCTGGGAGATTAATGCTCGGAAAATTCAAATTCAAATTCAAATTCAAATAGGAGCTCAGACAGACCATTATCAAATCAGCTCTTCTGTGGTAAACTCATACAACAACATACAAAAATAAATAATAAAATACATAAACAATTACTAACTAACTAACTAAATAAATTCAAATTTCAAACTAAAATTCAGGTTGCCATGACTGGTATATTATAGCCATTACATGAAATAAAAAAAAAAAAAATTAAATTAAATTAAATTAAATTAAATTAAATTAAATTAAATTAAATTAAATTAAATTAAATTAAATTAAATTAAATTAAATTAAATTAAATTAAATATCCACTGCATGATTAATTGAAATAAACCTGAAATTGCAAATTAAATCACAAAGATAATTTAATTAAATAAATAGATGCTCTGCGTGTTTCATGTGCCACTTAACTTCCCGAATGTGTAATAAGAATCACTTATCAACAAAAAAAAAACTTTACAGGCTCCCTGTGGTTGAAATAAAATAAAAAAATAAACTAATTAAAACATTTAAAAAATGTTGTTATATTCTGTTCTGTGTGTCGCTGATGTTAGCAGATTTGAAGAGGTTAGACAGAAATCAAATCAGCTCCTCTGATGTGCTGAAATACTATCATACAAATACAGACTTCCATTCAGGCAAAAAAATATATTATTCTAAAGGCAGCAGAAGTTCTGCACCAGTGAACATAATGCGGGCAGGTTGCTAATCACTGAATTGAGCTGTAGATTCAGGCTGTTCTTGTCTTTTAATTTGCTCTGTTGTTGCAAATTACAAAAGATTCATGCCTGATTAAAGACACTAAAGCAGCAGAATCACTGATGTTCAATTATATCAACAGCAGCTCAAACTAAACCACTATTTCACACCATACTCATCATATTTGAATGCTGGTCTCACTGTAATGGCATCAGACACACTGGGGCTTTTTATGGTTTTATCATAAAATCTACAGATGTTTGCACTTCCATTACTGTTATTCTCAAACTAGAATAATCTCTCATCATAAGATCTTTCCTTAACGTTCAGACACTCGGATCTCACATCATATGTAGTTAATGAGTCTCCTCAGTGTTACTGATTTGCATTATCAGCACTGTACAAAACTCATTATTATAATCAAGGCGTTCTGTTTACATTACCTGATCGCAGATAAATAGACATTTGTGTCAGTGTCTGTGAATCGAGTTTTTCCCAAATGAGCAGAATGATATTCTCAGCAACAGCCTGATTTGATGCTTGAACCTGCTGAAAAATAAATAAATAAATACATACATACATTTATGTATATATGTATTAATTTATTTCCTACCTCAGTTAAAAAAAAGCTCTTCCAAAAACAATTATATTGAAGTGTATTTAACAACTGTATTTAATTACATGGTGTACAGAAATCAATTTCACACAATAGATATTAAATGATTCATGTTTCACTCTTTGTTTTGAGTACTCTAATTGTAAAAAATGATTCCAGTTGCTTAATGATTCGTTCACTCATTATAAGTATATAAGTGGTCTTAAACAACATACTAAGCAAAACTACTGAACAAAAATAATAATTTATTGCTTGCTTGCTGTTCCAAAAACAATCCACATTTCTTACTTTCTTACTCCAAAAAGGTAATATAGCTTTCCTGTAGCTCAAATAGTAGAGCATGGCACTAGTAATGCCAAGATCATGGGTTCAATTCCCAGGGAAAGCAAGAGCTGATCAAATGTAAAAACTGTAACTTGAATGCTATGTAAGTCGCTTTGGATAAAAGCGTCTGCTAAATGCATAAATGTAAAATGTAAATGAAATATAAATAAAAAATAATAATATTTTAAGATTGAAAATCTGTGTGAAATTTTGAAATCAATAAATAAAAGACAGTAGCAATAAAAGTGGCAATAAATCAACAGGGCTTTTTGTTAGCGACCTAAACAAAGCTGTGATACTGCACTGAAACCTCAGTGACTCTGAGAGAGAAACAGACTCATGTTAATGAAGGAGTTTACAGACTCACAGTGAATTAAACACATGATTCAACTGCAGCCAACGGGACAGAATCCAGTCTGCTGATATGGAGATTATCATACCACAAACTAACACTTTCCAAACCACAAACAAATGTCAGGAATCTTCACAGGCATGCTTATATTTTATGGGTGAGCTAGTATACTGTAGGTATCCTTACATGTGCTTCAGGATCAGGACTGTGGGCTCATGATGCAAAAACATGAATTAAACATGAAATAAATCCCTGTGTCCTCACATTACTGAAGCCAAACAGAGAGGAAATACAGCAGCGAGTGAATCTGCCATTACAACTACCCGCTTCAGATTGATAACTAGCTGGTTAACTGCAACCATCCACTGGGACTTTCTCTGGAGTCTGGATGGATTTCTGTCAGTTTATCACTTTCTACAAAGCTGAAGAACTCTCTTAAGCTCTTTTAGATATTGTTATTCTAATTGATGTGATTTTTGGATTACATGATTCGACAGGAATCAATAAGATGCTGTGTACTGAGATAATAAGAAACCTTTCTATTCCCTTAATGGATATATCGTTAAGAAGATTAATTTATTGATTGATTGATTGATTCATGCATTCATTTATTTATTACACTGAATTTCAGAATTATATTATTTTATTTCATTTAATTTTATTTGTTTTATTTCATTTTATATTTGATTTTTTTATACACAATATAACTGAATTTCAGTATACAATTTTATTTTGTTTTGTTTTGTTTTACTTTCCGTTTTTACTTTATTTTTTATTTTTTATACCACTGAATTTCAGTATAAACTGATATTTTTGTATACCCATGAATTTCAGTATATTTTATTTTATTTTACTTAGTTTTACTTTATTTCATTTATATTTTAGTTTTTAATTATTTTTTGTATACCACTGAATTTCAGTAAAATTAGATTTTTACTTTATTTCATTTTACTTAGTTTTACTTTATTTCATTTATATTTTATTTATTTTTTTATATTTTTGAATACCTCTGAATTTCAGTATGAATTTAGATTTTTCTGTATTTTGTTTATTTCATTTTATAGTTTATTTTATTTTTTTATTTATATACACATACCATGGAAATTCAGTATAAAATGTATTTTCCTTTCCCCCCCTTTCTTAGGTTTATATCATTTTATATTTGACTTATTTAATTTTTTGTACACCCCTGAATTTTAGCATATTTTAATATTCATTATTATTTATTTTATTTTGTTTTAATTTTCCCCCTTTTAAATGTTTTTTCTTTGTTTTTTTATATATAATATGGAAGGTTGGTAATCGTACTATACATTCAGTTCTCAATAAAACCTACATGAAAGAAATCTTCCTGTTCCCTAAACATCTAAATGTCTTTAAAGAGAAAGAGATGGATGGACAGATGCGGCTGAGCATCTTCTAACAGGATGGAAAGATCATAAGCTGTTTCATTAATCTCAGTGTGTGTGAAGAAAGAATGAGGGACCAGCTCAGACTTCTCAAGATCTCAACTGCATCCTTACAAATCCAATCACAAACTCACAGAAGACACACTTGAGACGGTTTTCTATCTCGACTGATCACTGAGAATCAGATCATCTGAAATGGACAACAGTCCAAACGCATTCAGAGTCACTGAGAGAAACTTCTGTAGTGTAAAGAACATTTACAGATTGCATGGAACCATCGATGCCAATACAGAGCCTTTATTTTTAAGTGTAATCCAGCCTATGAATTAACAAAGTGCTTCACAGTCTCTGTCTACAAGCCCCGCCCACACCGAAATCTGATTGGATTACAGTTCTGCTCATCATGAATATTAAACATCACACACAGACGCTGCATTAAACTTCAGATTCAGACAAACATCTACCCAAATGCTTTTTTTTCTCTGGAACATGATTCTTTAACCTGTTCAGGAGACTATATAAGGGCCACAAGAAAGAGCTTATTTTAGCTTTTATCTGAAGGACAACACAATTTACTGGTTTAATAAACACTTTACTGAACCTGAGGATTCAGATACAGAGGACAGACTCTGATGAGCTGCACATACACCACTGCAAATACTGCTGCACACAGTATTCTGACTTTCAGTGGTATACTTTTTATTTCATTTAATTTCATTTTATTTTATTTTACGTTATTTTATTTTACTATACCACTGAATACCAGCATAACATGTTATTTATTTTATTTTATTTTATTTTATTTTATTATACCACTGAATACCAGTATAAAATGTTATTTTATATATATTTTTTATTTTATTTTATTTTAGTATACCACTGAATATCAGTATAAAAATATTTTAATTTTTAATTTTATTTTATTATACCACTGAATACCAGTATAAAATGTTATTTTTATTTTATTTTATTTTAGTATACCACTGAATACCAGTATAAAATGTTATTTTATTTTTTAATTTTATTTCATTTTATTTTTGTATACCACTGAATATCAGTATAAAATATTATTTTGTTTTTGTATAAGACTGAATAGCAATATATTCAATATTATCAATATATCACATTTTATTTTACTTAATTTTATTTTATTGTTTAATACACACATAAAATATCTATTAAAATATTTCTCAGAATAGATGTAAATAAAATGGTGATATTTTTGTGTGTAATCTACACTACCATTAAAAAGTTTGAGGTTGGTATGAATTTTTTTTAATTTGCTTCTGCTCACCAAGGCTGCATTTATTTAATCAAAAATACAGTAAAAAATGTGAAAAATTATTACAATTTAACATAGCTGTTTTCTATGTGAAAATATTGTAAACTGTAATTTATTCCTGTGATCAAATCTGAATTTTCAGCATCATTACTCCAGTCTTCAGTGTCACATGATCTTTCAGAAATCATTCTAATATGCTGATTTGCTGCTCAAGATACATTTCTGATTATTAGCCATGTTGAACAGTTGTGCTGCACAATATTTTTGTGGAAACTGTGATACATTTTATTTTTCAGGATTCACAGATGAATAGAAAGTTCAAAAGAACAGCATTTATTTGAAATAGAAATCCTCTGTAACATTATAAATGTCTTTACTGACACTTTTGACCAATTTAATGCATCCTTACTGAATAAAAGTATTCATTTCTTTCAAAAACAGATGATACTGACTCCAAACTTGTGAGTGCATTTTTTGTGCTTATTATTAAATGATTATTGCACTCTGGCTGGAGTGTCATACCAGGTTTCTCTCTCTTCATCTGGAGTGTTAATAACAGAATGTACCTTCTCTCTCAAATCTGTCTGGAGTTTCTCAGACTCCCAAACAGCCTGTTTCACACTCAAATCCAGACCTTGAAGATGAAAATCTGCTGCAAACTCCTGCTGCTGCTGCAAAAAAAGAGAGCGAAAAAGATGCTTTAATGGCCACACACACACACACACACAGGTTTCATCCATTACCAAGATCTGGTTTTGCTTCATGGCTGAAGCTCTTGGCCTGATATCGACCCGTTAGAGAAGCCCATTGAGGAACATTCTGCTGCCTCTGAGTTATTCAGAGATCAATACTGAAGCTCAATTATTGTATCAAACATTCAAAGCCAGAGTTTAATAGTTACGACTGAAACAAACGGGCTGGAGGAGAATCGATCTCGCTCTCAATAACACATGATAAATAACGCACGAGCCCTGGCTCAAAGGGAAGCAACAAAAGGAGGGACGCACCCAAACGTAAAGCTCAATAAGAAAAGGCTTTATTAAGCTCAAAAGTAAACCACTATAATAAAACAAACACAACAGAAAAGATAACAATATTTCTGAGAACGTCAGCACCATCAGTGTGTAAAGCGGGGTGCTTGGCTGCTAGTGTGATGTGCTGTTGTAGCAATGTAAAAGTGCTCAAACAATACGAATCAACCCAAAATCCCAAGTCCAAATCCGAGCCCTTGTCTCCGCTAGTAATGTCTTTTAAAGGGCGTCTGATCTGCAGCAGCAGGTGCACTCAATGAGCTGTAGATTGGAGTGAATCATAGGTGGAGCCGCCAATCACAAAGTGCTCAAGAATTCAGTAACAGGAACCGTCACAACTGAAACAAACGGGCTGGAGGAGAATCAGTCTCGCTCTCAATAACAACACATGATAAATAACGCACCTGCTTTACGGGAATGTGAGATGTGGACTGCTGTGGAGCGTCTCTTGGGATTTTGTCTCATTTATAAATGTCATATTGGGACAGTCTACAGTGACTGTGTAAGTGTTACGGAGCCAACGAGACAAGAGACGTGTAGATCCATTTGCAAGGCTTTATTTAGAGATGTGGTCATGAAACAGGCATAGATTCAATAATGGCAAACAGGTACAACATAGGCAAGACAAAGAGTAATCCTAGAGCAAGCGTAGGTCTTCGATCAGCGTACAATATCCAACAGGGCAAGGCAGAGAGATAATTCAGGTTCACAGCAAAAATCCAGGCGGGGCAAACAGAGTCCGAACGGCAAGGCAAGGGTTAATCCAGGAAACACGGGCAAGAATCAGAACATGAGAAAACAAGGCAAGGCAAGACTATAATAACTGAAGTGGGCTCAGTAGAGATGCTATCGCTAGGAGAGTGATATACGCAATACAATACTCGGCAGTGAGGGAGAGGAAGTCCATGGCTTAAGTAAAGGGGGTAATGGGAATCAGCTGTGTGATCAGTCTCAGGTGTGAGCGTGTGATTAGTGAAATGGCTGCTGGGAAATGTAGTCTGGAGGTGATGTGCAACAGTTAGTGTAGTGCAAGAGTCCATGTAGTGAGCGGGTAACCTCTGGTGGTGAGCGACCGGAAGTGCATGGACAGGATTCGTGACAGTAAGCTTCAATGTGTACATTTTTAGTAGCTGGGTACTCTTCAATTCAGAATTTTTATTTTTTATTTTTTATTTTTTTTTATTTCATTTTATATTTTATTTTATGTTACTTTTATTTTTGTATATCACTGAATTTCAATATATAATATTATTTTATTTTACATAGTTTCATTTTACTTGTACATTTTAGTAGTATTTCATTTTTTTTATTTTTTTATTTTTGTATACCTCTGGATTTCAGCATTTTAGATTTCAGCTTTTATTTTATTTTATTTTACTTTATTTTACTAAGTTTTATTTCATTTGGTATTTTATTGTATATTTTTATTTTTGTATATCACTGAATTTAAATCAAAAATTCTATTTCATTTTATTTTAATTTACTTAGTTTTATTTCATTTTATATGTTATTTCCTATTTTTATTTTCGTATACCCTGGACTTCAGCATTTTAGATTTAAATTTTTATTTTATTTTATTTCACTATATTTTACTAAGTTTTATTTCATTTTGTATTTTATTTTTGTATATCACTGAATTTCAATCTAAAATTTTATCAATTTTATTTTACTTTATTTTACTTTATTTTATTTCATTTTATATTTTACTTCCTATTTTTATTTGTGTATACCACAACATTTCAATATCAAATTTTATTTTATTTGGTTTTATTTCATTTTATTGTGTTCAAAAGTTTGGGGTTGGTGAGATTTTTTAAATGTTTTTGAAAGAAGTCTCTTCTCCTTATCAAGGCCACATTTATTTGATAAAAAAATACAATAAAAACAGTAATATTGTGAAATATTGTTACAATGCAAAATAACAGTTTTTTATTTGAATTTATACAAAAATGTAATTTATTCTTGCGATGCAAAAATTATTTTTTAAATCCATTTTACTCCAGTCTTGTTTCAGGTTTCTTTGATGAATTTCGTCTCCTCCAGCTGTCTGTTCTGCTCTGAGACAAAAGTGAAGAGACTGAAGTTCACATGCTCTCCTACAGGCAGAAAAGACGCTTTTTAGACACGATTGACTAATGACTGAACTTTCCGAGATTAACTTGAACTGGAAACAAGGGTGAAGCCATTAGGAGTCGTTCACACTGCGGATAACAGCTCGAGTGAAGCTGATCCAAATCATTTTAATCAGGAGCTGTTTGTGTAGTCGATGTTGGAGGATTATGAGGAAAGAGAATCCTCAGACGAGACTGTATTTGATTAATGAGGTACAGCACAGGATTAAAGAGCTGTGTGTTTTGGATCCGTCTGCATGAATCAACACACTTCAGTTTGGGAAATAAGAGTAACTGCTGTTTGTTTAGTGGGTAAAGTCTGAGTGTGTGTGTGTGTGTGAGAGTGTGTGTGTGAGAGTGAGTGAGTGTGTGCGTGTGCGTGCGTGTGTGTATGAGAGTGAGTGAGTGTGTGTGTGTGTGTGTGTACCTACTTAACCATGTTTTGAGGACAAAATTGTGCCCTGCAGGGATATAAACCTGACAAAACCTGCTTTTAAGGATGTCCTCATTTCTAAAAACAGTATGATTTTTATTATTATTATTTTTTTAACTTAATAAATGTAATAATGCAGAAAGTTTCCTGTTGGGGTCAGTGTGTAGGTTAGGGTAAGGTTACAGTATTTATAACACTGTCTATAAAACAACAGAAGTCTATAGAATGTCCCCAAAAGTGAACAAAACCTGACACAACCTCATAACCAATCAATCAATCAATCAATCAATCAATCAATCAATCAATAAAAATAATGTATTATAATAAATAAATAAATAAATAAATAGTAATAATGTATTAGAATGAATGAATAAATTGATGAATGAATTAATAAATAAATAGTAATAATGTATTAGAAAGAAATAAAGAATGAATGAATAAATACATAAATAAATAAATCAGTCAGGGTTAGGATTAGATTATAGTATTTATAACTAGCTGTCTATAAATCCAATAGAAGTCTATGTTAAGTCCACATTTAGACCCAGAAGTGAGTTAAATCTGATGAAACTCACAAAATCTCCTTTTTATTTTGGGAAGCCCTCATGTGTACAAATGCTATAAAAATACATTAAAATAACATTAACATTGTTTTTTTAAATTGCCCTCTCCTTTTAGGGATGTCCTCATTTGTAAAAATGGTACAAAATGCAATACATTTACTTTGGTTGCAAAAAAAAAAAAAGAAAAAAAAAGAAAGCTTTCTGTTAAGGTTAGGCTACACTATTTCTAACTAACTGCATATAAAAACAAAAGAAGTATATGCAATTGCCTCATTTACATAGATAAGTAAGTGTGTGTTTGTATTACTTAACCATATTTTAGGGACAAATCTGTACCCAGAAGGGATCTAAACGTGAGAAAACCTCCTAAAGAGGATGTCACATTTGAGATGCCCTCATTTGAAAAATGGTATACATAAAAAAATAAAAAAAAATAAAAAAAAAATGCAGAAAGTTTTCTGTTAGGATTGAGGTAAGGGTTATAGTATTTATAATTAGCTGCACAGTATAAAAAGAAACAATAAAAGTCTATGCAGTGTCCCCATTTAAAGATCTAAGGAAATGCGTGCGTGTGTGTGCGTGTGTGTGTGTGTGTGTGAGTGAGTGCGTGTGTGTGTGAGTGCGTGTGCGTGTGAGTGTGTGAGTGAGTGCGCGTGTGTGTGTGTGAGTGTGAGTGAGTGCGTGCATGTGTGTGTGTGTGTGTGTGCGTGCGTGAGTGCGTGAGTGTGTGTGTGTGTGTGTGCGTGAATGCGTGAGTGTACATGTGTGTGTGTGTGTGAGTGTGTGTGTGTTACGTTTGTGAATGCCCTCAGTCAGAAAAGTGGTTGATAAATGCTTTTATAATGATGTGTCTGATAGAGGAGACGTCCGCTCCTCTGCTCCTCCTGAGATGTCTCTACTCCTCCAGATCTCCAGCAAAAACCACAGACTCAGCATCACACTTCAGCGCCGCCTGGAGCAGTTTATACAATACAGACTGTTTCAAAGCTGCTTCACAGAAATGCACAGGAAAATAACAGTTAATGTTGCGAAATGAAATGAAATGACTTCAGTTTCAGCTATAAAATGGCTCAATAATAGACAGAGTCATTATTCAGATCAATTCAGTTCAATGTTGATTCAATTCAGTTCAATAAGTGTCTCTGGCAAAATTACTCAGTGATGAAATTACACTATTTCAGCTCAATTTCAGTTCAAGTTTTGCTCTCATCTGTAATCTCATCTATAATAATTATTTTAGGTAACACTTTAGTTTAAGGTATCCTTGTTACACATGCACTTGCGATTATAATAACAATAAATTATGCAAATATTACATGCAAGTAACCCTAAGCCAAACCCTAATCCTAACCCTGTACAATGTAAGTGCATGTAGTTAATTAATATTACTCAGTACTTAACCGTATAATTACACTGTAACAGTGACACCTTAAAAGTGTGACCCGTGCTGGCAAAGTGAGTCGAATGCGCACGGTCTAATTTTGAGCTACAGGCAAAAGAAGTGAAAAATGTCCGTTTTGGTCGAATTTCAGGTTTTCACAAAAATGAGTTCATTAAGCCATCTTCTAGCGATCCCAATGCTCCAAATAGTTATTAAACATCTAAAATGATATTTATTTGTGCGTTTTCTGAGAGGAGTACCTTTCTCTGCTCGCTTCTGGACGACTGCTGCTGCTTCTCTCCACAAGCTGTAGGTCTATTGTTGCAAAGCGCAGCATTCCAGCTTTGTGAATATTCATATCGAATTCTCCATGACATGAGTCCAAACCAGTGAAATATGATTTCAAACCCATGCTGATGAAAACAAAACGATCGCGCTGACTGACATTTGCAAAGAGCGTGCATAAGACGCGCCTTTCCGCGAGCACGCGATCTCCCTTATAAAGTACATTATTGCGAAATATGTATTGGCGAGATTCACACAATCATAATCTGTTATGTCTTACATGAACGTTTAGTAAATGGTTGGGGGAAAATCTGATGTGTAACATTATATTTGATCCATGCGTTACAGTAGGTCTTAATATAAATCTGTCTCAATGTTAATCAAACATTAAAAGAAAAGACGGAATCACTCGCTGTTCTTGATTAAACTACTGTTTATTTACATCTTTGTTCTTATTTTTAATAACAAAGATAAAGATAAATAGCTATATTGTGATTAATAATATAGTAATTATTATTAAGAAAAGAATTGGAGGAAAATATGTAACGTTGCTTGGTGATTTTGCTTTGGAATCTTTAACTCGATTTTTCTCTGAATCAGATCTGCTGCCTCTATCGCCTTCAAAAAGCTGTAGCTCAGTCATTTTTTGTCCGATTCCAGCAAGTCATATATAATTTTGAAGGTATTTTAATGGAGAATGAAAATAAAAAGAACTCATTTTTGAAAATTTGCACATTTCGACTCATTTTGCCAGCACGGGTCACAAATAAAGTGTATTTTATTTATCATTGCAACCGTAAAATTACAATACTAATAATTGTGGCTGTCTTCATTTCTTCATTTTCAAATGTTAAACCATTATTTTTATTGCATTTTTATTTTTTATTTTATTTTATTTTATTTTATTTATAAATCATGCAGCACTAGTCTACATAAAGATAGACCTGCTTCAGACACCTCGTCTTCTAAACTAGTTTCACTCAAACTGACCAAAGGTCCATAAACAAGCTCCCTCTGGGCTACACCTGATCCATCTTTAACCTCACCGCTGGCTTTGTTCAATCGCTCTCTGTGACATCGCTTGACAACGTTTGCCTTGAAGCATCAAGTGAAGCCTTCAGCACATCTGCGTCCCTCTGAGCCATGTGTTTCGTCCTCCAGTAACTCACATTTACAGCAAACGCTTGCTTAAAATTCACCAGCCCACAGCGCTCTGATGCTGGACACAAAAGCTGAATTAAAAATGGGGAAAAGGAACTGATGCGTCCCACAGTCTCTGAAGAAGCTGATCCAGTGCAATTACCTGCTGCTCGACCTCAATGTGTCAAAACTGATCTATCATCAGCTCTCAACCTGAATGACACTCAACAGACCAGCAGCTCACCTTCAAACAACCTCCAGAAAATACAGAGCAGATGCCATTAAAGACCATGTGCTGAAATCAGATTCTGATCAGAAGATCATCTTCTCAACTGATTAACTCTATAAAGCTGCTATATCACATCAAAACTTTGCTGTTTAGAGCTCTTTTAGTGTAATTGTACAAACGTCCAGCTTCAGCTGCTGCTTCAGTGTCTTTCTGCTGTCAAATCTTGACTGATTTTTCTCAAGTAAGCGTCAGAATAACTGCAGTCATATTTCCAGATGAACACTTACTGGACTGAAGCAGCTCAGCTTTACTTGATTCTCCATCAATCATCTTTTAGTCTCAAATCTGATCATCAGGATCTTTTGTTTCCAGAAGCTTTACTTTCACTGTTCCTCAGCGGAGGAATGATCTTCATCTCACATCTTCTGAGGAGCGTTTATTTCTTCATCTCTCAATCAGCATTGGATTGCATTGCATTATATGTTTGGATCATTTCAGTCTCATCTTACTAAGACATATTATTGGAGATATAGAGCGACTGCTGATATTTAGATCATTTTCTGTCAGTATCTGCTGTACTGTTAGAAAGATCTCACTGATTTACATTACAAGCAGCAGAATTTCATCATATTTGACCCTGGAGCACAAAAGCAGTCTTAAGTAACACAGGTATATTTGTAGCAATAGCCAAAAATACATTGTATGGGTCAAAATTATAAATTTTTCTTTTATGCCAAAAATCATTAGGATATTATGTAAAGATCATGTTCCATGAAAATATTTTGTAAATTTCTCACCGTAAATATATCAAAACTTAATTTTTGATTAGTAATATGCATTGCTAAGAACTTAATTTGGACAACTTTAAAGGTGATTTTCTCAATATTTTGATTTTTTTGCACCCTCAGATTCCAGATATTCAAATAGTTGTATCTCTGCCAAATATCGTCCTATCCTAACTCGAAAAATTGACACTTAAGACTGGTTTTGTGGTCCAGGGTCACATATAAATATCAGCATCTGCATCAAACTGAGTATTTGTGAATAAAATTGAGCTGTTTTTTCTTTCATATTCTCATTATATCAGACTATATGAGCCATAGAATCCTGATGCATCAAATATGACACTCAACAAAAACACGTACGCAAACTTTTCTAACTCTAATTTCATATGTCAGGCTTTACAGGGTTAAGGATGAAACTTTAGGAAGTCCTCCAGGATTCAGAAAGCAGAACAGATATGGTCTTAAAATACTGGCATCTTTGCATTCTATTAAATAATGCAACATTTCTTCCAGAAAATTGTTGAAGTTACAGTATAACATTGATTCACATGTGGGTCACTGTACAGCGGCATCGGCAGCTGCTGTCACTAACTTTTAGAAAGTCCAACTGCAATGCACACAAGTCCTCTAGAAAATGTTTTAAGACACCTTTTCACTGTAACTAGGAGTAGCAGAAATGCTCTTACAATTAAAATTTCAATTCTTTAATTTGTGTAATGAAAATATGCATGTGCATGTAAATGTAAAAATCTGTCCAATTGAAAAAGTTGGAGAAGCAGCTAAAAAAGATTAGTTATTACATAAATAATGGTAGCATGTAAAATAATCCTGTTTGTTAATATCAGGTAATGCGTTGACTAACATTAATTAACAACGAGCAAACAATTTAGTACAGTTTATTTATTAATCATTATTAACTTTAAATACAACTGTTTATTGTTAAGCTTATGTTCATTAAATAATATTAACAGAAAATTTTGATTTTAATAATGCATTTAGTAAATGTTGAAATTAACATTATCTGAGATTAATAAATGCTTTAGAAGTATAGTTAACTAATGTTCACAAATGAAACCTAATTGTAAAGTGTTACAGTTATCTATCTTTCAGTTACAGATATCTATCTTTCAGTTTCTTCCCTCAGGCAATCCATCTCATGAACACTTGACATTAAACGTGGAACACACAACACTATTATAAATTATTTATTCACCACACATACTTATTTTTTCATTTCAGATTTGCACATATCAGACCTGTACACCATAATTGTCTATATTATATATTGTGTTTTTGCTATTTGTACATTGCCTATTTGTATATTCGTATATTATTCTTTTATTATCTGTGTCCTGTCCTGTTGCTGTCTTTCTGTTGCACTGTCGAGCTTCTGTCACTAAAACAAATTCCTCGTATGTGTAAACATACCTGGCCAATAAACCTCATTCTGATTCTGATTCTGATTCTATCTATCTATCTATCTATCTATCTATCTATCTATCTATCTATCTATCTATCTATCTATCTATCTTTTATATATTAAAAACAATGTCAGTGGTGTTGCTGCAATTAATGAAAAACATTTAAAGAAACTTTTCCTCAAAGTCTAATTGACATATATAATTAAGGTATTTTTTTGTGACAATGTATGAAAAATATCACAATGTTTGATAATCAAATGGCACACTTTGATATAAATGCCTCACATCTAAATTTTTGCCAAGGACAGACTCAAATTTGTCACTATTCACACATTTTTCTCTCTTCTGTGGCTCATTTTCCATTTCACAATGGATCTTTGGTCATTTTTTACAAAGAATGAGTATTTTATGGTGTCTTTTTAGATCTCAACAGTCCAGTCTGCAGCTGTAACAATATAGACATAATAATACTGCCAAATCAAACCTAAAACCACACAAAAACACAGTAATGGTTTAAAATGATGCATTATTTCATTAAACAAAACGGCAAAACATTTTTTTTTTTTGTAAATGTCAATCATCAAAATATCAATCATGAATCATTTCACTGATGATTGACATTTAAAAAAAATGTTTTGCCATTTTTGCACTGTTTTTTGAAAAATGTTTTGCATTAAAGATGTTTTTATGTCAACAACGTTCTTGGAAAAATGCTGCATTACATGAAAAAGATCTAAGGGTGCCGACACTTTGAATCTATTTTTGATTGTATTTTTGCTGTTATATCAGATTTCGTGCTTTATTACCATGACGGACAGTGTTTTCATGTAATCTTCTTCAGTTGGTTGTATAAATACAAATATTTTATAAACACATTCCATGTGCAGGTCTCAGTTATCTGTAATAAAAGCTGAATTTGCAACTCGTCTTGTGGTCTAGACAGCAAAAATCTTTCCCCTCAGTGGAGCAAAACTGATCTTCAGAAAAACCCTGGACAAACACTGAGCCAGAGCGTCCAATGCAGTAGAAAAACACAACAACAATGATGCAACCACCTGCTAACACTGACAATAAATCCGGATCGCTCACAAACAGTGTGTTTACATTCATTTCCCAGTGACTGTCACATCAGGTGGAGGATTTGCTGACAACAACACACACAATCTATTAAATGAGCAATAAATGAATCGTACTTATAATACAACAACAGTACATGCAAATATGTGACCCTGGAGCACAAAAGCAGTCATAAGTAGCACAGGTATGTTTGTAGCAATAGCCAAAAATACATTGTATGGGTCAAAATTATTGATTTTTCTTTTATGCTAAAAATCATTAGGATATTAAGATCATGTTCCATGAAGATATTTTGTAAATTTCCTACCGTAAATATATCAAAACTTAATTTTTGATTAATAATATGCATTGCTAAGAACTTCATTTGGACAACTTTAAAGGTGATTTTCTCAATATTTAGATTTTTTTGCACCCTCAGATTCCAGATTTTCAAATAGTTGTATCGCAGCCAAATATTGTCCTATCCTAACAAACAAACTTTATTCAGCTTTCAGATCACGTATATATCTCAATTTAAAAAAAAAAAAATATTATTATGATTGGTTTTGTGGTCCAGGGTCACATATTAAAACATTAAGTAAATTAGATTAATTACCAGAAAGAAAAAAAAAAAAAATAATAATAATGCCCTTTCAAAGCACAAATATAAATTTATAAAACGGATAGTTCCGGTCCTTGATTCTGATTGGTTGAGCCGCGTTCGAAGCCGTTGTAAATTACACTATAAACATACACCTTTGTTTACTTTGTGTGTTGCTCAGCAACCACTTTGTTCCAACCACAACTGTTTGTGAGGAACTACATTGTTTGGTGGAAGAATAAAGCAATATACCCCAAGAAGCCGTGGTTTACAGTGAATTTATAACAGCTAAGGGGCGTTGTTAGGCATGAGTAAACCCCCTTAGCTGTTATAAATTCACTGTAAACCACGGCTTCATGGGCCTTATTGTTTTTATAAAATGGTTATTCCATATACGTAGTAAGGTTTCACAAAATAAAACAGAGCAAATAAGTGTTATGATATTAATAAAAACAGTATTCTTCCACCAAACAATGTAGTTCCTCAGAAACAGTTGTGGTTGGAACAAAGTGGTTGCCAAGCAACACTCAAAGTAAACAAAGGTGTATGTTTATAGTGTAATTTACAACGGCTTCAAACGCGGCTCAACCAATCAGAATCAAGGACCGGAACTATCCATTTTATAATACTATTTTTATTAATATCATTACATTTTATTTGCTTTGTTTTATTTTGTGAAACCTTGCTACGTATATGGAATAACCATTTTATAAAAGCAATAAGGCCCGTGAAGCCGTGGTTTACAGTGAATTTATAACAGCTAAGGGGATTTACTCCGCTTCACGTCATTCCTAACAATGCCCCTTAGCTGTTATAAATTCACTGTAAACCACGGCTTCTTGGGGCTTATTGCTTTATTAATAAACCATGCCCTATAATTCTGTAAATGAAATAAAGGCTTTAATGACATTGCCAGGATGTTTTTTTATTTTTATTTTAAATGAAATTACAGCACATAAGGTGGCAATTGATGCATTTGATTAGGATAATAATTAAATGATTATTTAAAACACTGCATATGAGAAAGATGTATATTGCTGCACTTTAGGTTTTACTTCCACGTGTAAAGAAACATTATTGTGCTTTCTGAGCAAATGTTAATTATGCTGATGCATTTGTTCATCTTCTAAATATATATTATACAAGAAATGTTATGATTTTGGATTGCCATTTTTCTGATGACATTTTAAAAAGGTGATCTTTTCTATGCTAAAATTCAGCTGTTTAAATGTACTTAACATGCCTAAAAATGGACCTGGCTGCAGATGAGATCTTTATGTTCATGTTCACACAGATTATAGGAGGCTCTTATGGTCAAAGTCATTTCTCAGGCCATGACAGGACAGATTTTGTCTTTTTAAAGAAAGAGTAGATTGTTTATTCATGAGAATGAATGCATTTCAGATCTACACAAATGCTTGGGATGGATCCCATGAATACAAACCCATAGAAAAATACAACTGAATGCAAAGTTTCTGACAAAAAAAGCAGACACCAGCTGCACATTCACAGACGTGAAGAATGACAGACCGATGCGTGATCTGGAGAAAGATGCTGAGATTATGTGGATATTATGACATGATTTCCATCATACCTGATTCTCATAAGATGTTCAAGAGCTCATTGGCTCTTCATCATTTGTGTTTCTCAATGATGTCAGTGATCATCATCAGCCTCATTCATATTCATATGACGACAAGCATGCACTTCACTCTCACAAGCCTCTGAGGTTCATCACACATATCCCTAATAAAAAAAAAAAAAAAAGTAATATATTTTAAATACATTTATTTCATACTAAGTATAATTCAAATCTATTAACATATTTACTGACATGTCACTTGAGACTTATTGATAATTAAACTTTTTTTAGAGTGCTACTTGTGCACAATGCACATTTCTTAATATTAAGCCTAAAATGTATTTTAATGTCACTATTGATGAGGATTGTATGAACTTTGAGTGCCTGAAGTATACTTGCAATAGTTGCACTTTAGCACAATCAAATATACTTCAGTATATCTTTAGTTGGACTTCAGCACAATT
Organism: Spinibarbus caldwelli; assembly: GCA_039654775.1. Taxonomy (NCBI): domain Eukaryota; kingdom Metazoa; phylum Chordata; class Actinopteri; order Cypriniformes; family Cyprinidae; genus Spinibarbus; species Spinibarbus caldwelli. The sequence continues at coordinate 1,195,305 of CM077243.1, forward strand.
AAAGTGCATTAAGCACAAAATTAGTTGTTCCAATTTAGCAGACTTTAAGTATATCAATTTATCATACCAAAAATATAATTGCAGGATATTTTTAAAGCACATACGTATGTAAATGTATTTGTAGTATACTTAGCACAAAATAAATGTATTTCAAATCCATTTTAGTATATTTATTTTTCACTAGGGATATATTTCTATAAGCAAACAAACACACATAAAACTATGAGTTAACTATAATGATAAAATTTTAATAATAGTTCTAATTCTAAAAGTATATTGGAGTTCACACCACAACTATAACAATAACAACACAATATTGTTGGAATCACTTACAGAATTTTTTTTTCCAGAACAATAAAAACACTGATAGCCAATCAGAAAATTGATCCTGCTTTAAGGAGCTCCAGCATTTAAAGCTAGACACAAAAAAGCAGTGCACTCTTATAACAAACAGAATATTATTGTGCATTTTTGTGGATGCTAATATTGTCATATATCTTTACATTATTGTTCTTGGTGTGAAGAGGCCTTTACTGATGATCCAAATTACTAATACAATAGATATAAATATAACATATAATATAATTAAAATAATTATATATAATATAATTAAAATATCCATAAACAGTTCACAATCTACTGCTGTATAGTTACCTCGTGTCTGGATGGATGTGATTGGAAGTTTCAGGTCCTTTCCCCCGGTGTCCGTCCTAGTTCAGTCAGGTTCGGACCACTTGAAGCTCAGAAAGGGTTGTATCCAGGTTCAGATAACTGGTTATTATTAATGAATCACTCAGAGCCTTGTTCTAAAGTTTTAACGAATCACCAATACAATGGTTTCATTTTATGAAAAACAATAACTCATAAGTAAATAACAAAAATAACAGCGAGTAAAGTCTTCACCACGGATTGTCGGCCTCGAACAACGGTCTCCCAGGCATTTTATAACCGTGCAAAAAAACCTCCTTCTGCCAATGCCTGCGACTGCCTCTTCCCTTGAAGGCAGGAAGCATGACCTTTGTCACAAAGGCTGCATCAGACAAGTAACAAAAGTTCAAACAGAAAAAATATATTACTTCTAGATAGCAAGCATCTAGTTCTATTTTCAAATATAGGAAAAATAGCGACACCTTTCACGAGCCCTGCTTAAGCACATATACCCTAAACCACAATGTAACACCTCTAGCGGGTGTGATCAGATACTAAGTAACGGTTCAGCTAGGAGTTCCATTTCGCACCCGTGTTGCGAAATGCATCCCCTTGCTCTTAACCGTTCTTTTACAAAATAAGCAAAGTAATTATATAGCAGTTAAAAACCACAGAGCATTTAACATTGGTGCCCTCAAAATGAGATACACCCTCAAACAATTTTTGACATTTACTTTTTTAAAACAGAGAAAAATCCATTTTCTCTAAATCATTCGTTAACCTTTGTAATTCATTTGAAAAAAAAAAAAAACATGCAATTCAATCACTTCTTTTATTAATTTCGCAATTTTTTTATTCATTGATTCTTGCTTCCGTATCAGCCTCAGAATTGCTTTCATTTTGAAGAAGATCCTTGGATCCCCCAGCTCTCTCCTGGGCCCGCCTGCGACGTTCCTTCTTCTTCTGTTTCTTGATCTCCCTACTCCAGTCTCGTTGTATTCCTTGAACTAAAAAATTGTCAAAATCAATTTCTATATTGTTTGACCGGTTCATATAGTTTCTGTTAGAGGATCGATCAGGGAATCATGTATCAGTCAGGTAGGGATCTGATTCGACACCCTCTCTCGTGATTGCCTGATCGTATTCTCTTGTAAATGTCCCATCTACCGGCAATCTATCTACAACACATTTCATAAAAGTTGAGCCAATTTTGTCACTTGTATACTGCTTTTCTATATACACATCAAAAATGTTTCTATATTTTCTATAAAATGTTACACTCGTGCTGTGGTTCCGGGTCGGTACCAGACCTCACACAAGAACCGCCCTAGAGTGCAACCGGCCATGCGGCCTCCTTTATCCTGGAACATCACAGCAGAGTCCTGTAAAAGAAATTAGAACCATCAACGAAACTTAAGCCAAATACCCCTGTACTTACAAATGCTTTTATCTTCTTAAATTCTTTTCCATCCCAGTTTTCATCGTCTTGTCGTTCTAAGAATTCAAATAATTGAAATGTTATTATTGACCGTCCAGGTCCTGTTTTTGGTCGTTCATATTATCGCCTCATTACACATAATTTAACCCACCATGGGATGTGGAACACTCCGTTGTCATCTTTTTTTTAATTCTATCTCATTAAAACCATGCATTTTTAGTTGCCATCTCTCAGACACTCCTCTCCTTGCAGTCATACAATGTACCAGATTCCATATGGGAACCTCTCTGCCCAATCCGTCAATTACATTATTGATAGGTTGTTTCATACATTTAGGGCAATGATGTTGCCCATTAATTAATTCGAAGTACAATCATCTTGTAGAGCTGCCACACCCGTAACAAATTTGTCTTTGTCTATGCCTCTTCCTGTTTTTCTCGAATCTGCTGGTTGTTTCACCTAATATCTGATTCAGTGCTTCCAATCCAGCCAGTTCCTGAAATTCAGGCAGAAAATGGTTCGGCTGAGTTCACATTCGTCATTCGTTTACGACATTCCACAAATTGTTTGACTTTGGTTTTCATCTTATCCCATCTATGCATCAAAATTATGATCCCCATCAGAATAATATGTTCATTTCGTAAATAGCATCCTAATAAAAAGGCACTTAAAGTAGTAGTACCCACAATTATCCATAAAGTTGCTTCTTTCCCATATTTGACTAATAATATCCCCATTAGATATATTGCGTCAAACACCACAGAACAAATTCATTTCTTTTGGTCACTTTCACAATCACATCTATACATAATTTGTATACACTGGTCAAGGTTAATGCTATTATTCCCCTAATACAAAATAAATTACTCCACCCTTCGGATACTACAATTAAATGACAAACCAAAATAATTTTACTAATTCATTTTATCAATATTATTCTGATAACTTGAAATAAACCAACTATCATTAGCCACCAGAGATTTTGATTTATTCCTTGTATTAACATCCACAAAAAATATATTCCGCATTCACAAACCTGAATAAATGTTTCGGAAACTGCCTGAGGAAATTCTCCAACTCCATCAGTCGTTCTGTTAGTGGTTTGATTGTTTGTCCCGTTGGATGCCATATTAAACTCTATTGAATTTAGATCTCTGTTGGTCTTATCAGGAACAATTGGTTTTCCAAAGAAAAATAATGTCTTGTTTGTTCTTTGAGTATGCTCAATTGTAATCTCCGTGTTCTGATATTATCAGTTGGCCCCCCGCAATTGTGAGTGGTCTTTTGTCCGTTATGCACACCCTATATTTTCTATACCTTCTCAGCTCCTCCTATTTCCTCTCTGTTATCTCGTCTTAACAGGTGCCTTTCCATTCTATAACCGTATCTCTTATAACAACGGGTGCTCTGAAATACTCTTTCCTCCTTCTAGAGCGTCCGTGCCCTTTAGCTTGAAAATCGATCAACTTTTCTAACACTGCTAATTCGTCACCTTTTTCCATTGTCTTTGAGCACATCCATGCTCCCATAGCAGTGCATGAGCATTTTATGACAATGAACAGCAAAATCAAACCTAGAACAATTAATCCCCCGTATAACACATACCAACCTGCACCGACTAAAAAATCCACTAAACCCTTCCATATCATGTTTTTAGTAACGAAGTCAAATATCGCATTTGCTGCTTTCTTAACCCCCTGAATTCCCACTTTCACAAATTCTCCAGGGGCCTCATACCATCTGGGACCTCCCTTAATTCGTTTGCCAACAATTTCTATACTCGTGTTACATAAACTACCCTTCATTCAATTCAAACCTAAATAATAAGTTTCATCCTTTCCTTTACACCATCTCTCTTTCCAATCTTTTCTCATAATTGTATGAGATAAATCGTCAATCGCTATAGCATCAAGGCCTGTTAATGGCACATTCTTCCCTGCTTTGGGTACTCTATATCTTATTAGACTATTCGCAGCAATCTTGGCCGGGCCATGTAATACTTTCCATTTCAAATTTTTGTCTACTATCCTAATAACTCCCCCTGATCCGAAGCTCATTTCGTATCTATTGGCTAAATTACTTCTCTTAAAAGTCCATGGCAAAGGAAGGATTCCATTGCTCCAATAACATAAAACTGCTGCTATTTGGTTTACTGTTATAGCATCATGTCCAACAGCAGATATTCCTATAATTTCACTACATTCACGCCCTGCTATCCCATATACTGCATCTTCAAAGAAAACTAAATTATGCCTATAAACACCTTCTTTGTCCTTTCTCCTATGAATATTCACTCTTTTTAAATATAATTTCCTCCTTATACTTAAAATTTCCGATGTCTGGTTTCCAGAAAGGGTCTGTGCCGTAAAGAAAATCCACACAGTCCAACTTTTCTCCGTCTTTATCACAAAAATTAGCATAAGAAAAGTCGTTGTAATCTGTCTTTGTGTAAAAGTATTTCTTTCCATGCCTTCTCTCACTGAGCTCTTCTCTCACACATTTGTCTATCCGTCTTACACTATTTTCATAATACTCTTTGATTTCTCTTTCCGTCTTTAATACTTTATTTAATTCCATTTTGATTAAGTATACATCTGTTTCCCATTTCATGCTATCTATTTCCCAATAACCTATTTTAAAGTTGAATTTGACTCTTGGTAATGTCATCTTTTTTCTCCAGATCCAAGGATAGGTTTTATTCAATTCTAAGTCGGCCTTTGTTTCAGATCTGGACTCTAGTTCTGCATATCCTGTTCTTCGTGACCCCAAATGTCGGTCTCTAGCAGTTGTTAGCAAAACGAATTCTCCTTCTGGGTTAAGAATTTTACTAGTTTTTATCCAATTCTCTATATTCTTTTTTATTTTTACCATGGAGGCTATCCTCTCTTTTTCCTTATTTCTTTTACTTCTTTTTATTGCTCCTCTATGTTTGCACTGGCCTATTTTCCATGAGTTAAAATTTTCCCGTGATCTGAATATCTAACATCCTCCAAGCGCTTCATTCGAGCTGACTCTATAAGTCGGCCCAATAAAATATCTATCTGTCGTATTTCCATCACGTTCTTCGATAAAACTATTTTCTTCATAAATTTCGATTTCGTTTTTATGCCAATGTCTAATCCTTACTGTACTCTTAAGTTTCACTTTGGGTTTCCTCACCATGTAATACATCACTTTATCTGTACTTATGTTATCTAACCATTTCCAAAAATTAGTGGTATTCTTTTCTCTCTCTTTTCTATTCTCTTTGGATGTTCCCCAAACTGTTAGTTCAAAACCAGACACATTCTGTCTCTCAACCTGCACTTTGGCTAAAATGATTTTTCCTGTCATAATTTCCCATTCTAAAAGATAACTAACTCTAATCAATATCAACAAAAAATATTCCCAATATTATAATTATCCAAAGTATGATACGCTGCTCCCTCAGCTTCGTGATGGTATCCTTTGCCTCCGTCAGCTCCTCGGTTAAGCTCTCCAGGGACACCGACCTCTGCATTTATCCTGTGAATATAGGCTAGTTCTGAGGCTCGATCAAGAGCCGCTTCGCTCTCCGCATGATACCTCTGCGTACGACTTTCACTTTTGGTTGCTTTTCGTGTAATTCCACTTCAATCCCGCTGATCCAGTCATAATCTGGATGCGCGCATGCCAATATATTTATTTTGAATTGCATAATCACGGTGAATACTTCGTTCCTCCGTGACCTGCTCATCATTGTAAAGTACCCCGGTGATGTATTTCCCATCCGCCGGGCACCAAACCTTGTGCTTGTCTAAATCATTTGGCAGCGACATGGTCAACTGCACACTAGGTCTCTTTTCTTTAGTGACATTGGAGCGCGGCTGCGACCCCCTGTAATCCTTATCATAGGGTGCAGTGTCTAACCAGCCGCCTCCCTGCACAAGCTCTATCGCTAAACTCGCCCAAATTCTCACCTGCCAGCGGTCGTCGATTTTCACATAAATCCACGCGACTTTCCCTCGAGAACCCTGTTTCAGATCTACCGCTGGGAAACATCTCAAAACTGGCTCCTGCCACAGCGTGAAATTCCATTTTGCAGATTCACTATCTGTGAGGGTCAAATCCTTCTCACGGTCCCTTTTTCTTATGTCTCGAACGAATTCTTCCCTCTCATGACAAATTCTTTCCTTTATTTCCTGACTATCCCTCGGCAACATGGGGAGCCTAGCGTCCAATAACGCGTTCCTTTCATGTTCTCTCATGCCTAAATAGGGATGTCTTGCAAATCTGGACATTATTTCGTTCTTAAAAAATCCCAATGGTTTGAGTACTCTCAAGCACTCCCACATTGATCTAGACGACATTAATTTCCTGTGTTTGGCCTTACACACTAGACAGTTGAATAATATGGCACCGTTCCAAGTGCACTGACACTGTTCCCCAAAATCTGCGGATACCCGGTAGGAGTCAATCCGCAATTTCGGGAGACTTGGTCAACAATTCGCACATATCAGAATCCCTGACAGCTCAACATGAGACTGCCTGTAAATCATCCACTCAGCGCCCATATCCCTCTTCTCATTACATACTGAGAGACCCGGTAAGGCGCATAATTGGTCGCATATCACACACAGATATGGCCTGACAGCATTTTCCACTGCCTTCGTGTTTTCTCCTCGAAAACCTAAGAACCTTTCCATTTCTGGCGTTGTCCATAAAAATGCTCTAGATCCAAACTTACTGTGGTCCACCCGAATTAATCCTCTCTGGTTAATTATTCCGTTTAACCCTTCCATTTATTATTTCTTTATAAGATCTTTATTACTCTGAATCCCGTTATTTTCTAACTCTGCGGTGTTGGACACAGTTATTCTTTTAACTACGTCCACCGTGCCCAAACCTTCAAAGAAACGTCCAGACTTGCGTCTTCTCGTGAGGATGACCTGGTCTCCCACGCAAAACTTCAGGTTCTCCTTTAATCTCTCGCTGGTAAGTCCCTGTTCGTCCCTTTCTTTCTGGTCGGTTCTCACGCAGCACCTGTTAATGTCCAGCAAACATTTAGTAATTTTTGTGTCCCAGTCGCCTAATTCCTTATTTTTTGCAAACCATTCTTTTACCGTCCTCACTTCTCGCTCCGCGATTCCATTTGTCGATGGTCTATAGGGAATACTTTTCGTCAATACTATTTTATTCTCTCTGCAAAAATCTTCGACTAGTTTACCACTAATATTGTGCGCTCTGTCTGCTCTCAAACTTTCCATCCGACCTTCCCACTTTATCCATTCTTTCAAACAATCTACAACATTTCTTTCCAAAGCAGATTTCATAGCCCACAGCATAATTTTTCTCGTGTGATTATCTATTGCCAGCAAAAAATAACAGTTTCTCACTTTTGTTGCAGGGTGAATTGGCCCTGCGAAATCTATGCTCACTTCCTGAGTGTGATAGACTTTGGGCAACTCGCTCTCCTTGCATCCTCTGGCTGTCATAAACTTCCTGCAAACCTTGCAGTCTTTTCTAGTCTCTCTGTAACGGGTATTTTTAAATTCCGTAACCTTAATTCCATCTGAATCATATTTACACTTGGATGGTTTAATTCATTGTGCATTTTTTGAAACAATTCTGTTATTTCTGGCATTTTTACCTGGCCTATCAGCTTATCTATTTCCCTATTTCCCACGGCTGCTTCACTATCCTGTTTCGTGTGCGACACCTGGTGGTAGCAGTGAGCGTTTACCTCCTGCAACAGTTTGGCAATATCTATTCATTGCTCTCTGTGTGCCATTGGCTTATTTCGGGCAGTATGAAAACTGTTAGCCTTCCAGGTCTCTAATTCCTTATTAATGCCATCTGTCACATATTCAGAATCGCTAGTCAAGACAATCTCTTTGTGTTCTAACTCTACCGCTTTCTGAAGAGCTCGCTGCACAGCCATAACCTCAGCAAGCTGAGCGGTACCTCGGATTTCGCCATTCTGTGACGTGATCAGTTGTCCATTATGTTTGACTAAATAACCCCATTTTACTTTCCCTGCTCTTTCACTACCATCTGTGAAATATATTGGGAGATTTTGATATTTGTCATGGTACTTAGTCATTTTATCCTCTCGTTTCACTCTGATTATTCTCCAATCGAGTTGAATATCTCCTAATATCAAACTCCATTGATCCCATCTCTGCATATTTATGCGTGGTTGATTCATCACCAAATTTTTCTTTATTCTGGCAAGCTCCCCCGCCATCGAAAAAAATTATTATTGGCTGTTCTTTGGCTATAGCTTTAAGCTGTAATAGCCGCCTGGTTACTGATGCCAAGATCCGCTCAGCACTATTCTGATCATAGCGTTTCATTGTCACCTCCTGCTGGTGGGTTAAGAACGCTATGGGCGCTTGCCCCCCTTCGTTTGACAACGTCATCATGACCTCATCATCTTGTTCGCTCATGTGAACATGCAGAGGAAGGGTTTCGTCTCTGCGCTCTAACTCTCTGCTCTCAAGAGCCATCCTGATTAATTTTAACCTGGCTTGCTCCATCTGCTCTGTCCACTTCCACACGCAATCCTTCGTTCCACTGTACAAAATCTTTGCTTCCCTGGAATATCTAGGTATTAGCTCCCTGACGTAGTTTAGAATCCCTAGCAGTGACTGCAACTGCTTCCGGGTTTTGGGCGGGTCAGATAGCTCCATCTACTCTAGCTTAGCTCTTGTGCTAGTTGTGAGGGCTTTCGTGTCTTTTCCTAGTTTAAATCCTAGAAAATCTACCTCATGTTTTCCGATCTCCATTTTCTTTAAACTAGGTTTTAACTAGGTTTCGGTTATCCTGTCTAGAGTCTGCTCTAGAAGTTTCAGGTGCTCCTCCTCTGTGGAGGTGCCTAGAAGAATATCGTCAATATAAACGGTCACCGGTATTCCTGATAAAATTGATAAGAGGGTGCTTTGAAATACGTTTCCCACGTTTTTATATCCCTGAGGAAGAACTCTATAGGTAAACTGATCCCCTTTAAACGTAAAAGCAGTCTTTCCCTGGCTTTCCTTTGCTAACGGGATACTCCAATAGCCGTTTGCCAGGTCGATCTTTGACAGCCAGCTCTTGCCCTGGCCTATTTCTCCGCTCGCCTCACTGCAGTTGATAATATATCTGGTGTCGGGAACAGTTAATTTGTTTAGAGCCTTATAATTGGTCACTAACCTCCAGGCCCCGTCGTTCTTGGGGACCGCTTGTATCGGTGAGTTCGTCAGCGCACATTCATTAGGTCCTAATTTTCTAATAATTCCTTTGTCCGTTAACTCTTTAATAGTCTCCAAGATCTCTTTCTCTGCTGCACTATTAATTTTGTATTGTCTCTGTGGGGGAGGGATACCTCCCTGAATTACGTGTTGGTATTTAAGATCAACCTTGCCGCAGTCGTTCTTGCTGCGAGAATAACAATCAGAATATTTCCGCAAAAGTTTTTCCAGCTCCCCTTTGTTGCTTAATTCCGATTCTTTCACTATTCGTTCAATTTCTCTGTTCTGATCTACGATTCCTATTTTTCCTATTTTTATAAGATCGTCAGAGCATAGCAAGTTATCACTTCCAAAAATCACATTTATTTTGTCTTTTCTCCGAACATTCTTGTTCCTGGAGTTCCCCTCCAAATCCTCTACTGTTATCACATCTAATAATTCATTGTGTTTCTCTAATGGTTTCAAAACGCTGTGATTGGCTCCGGTATCAACGCAAAATGTGGTTTGATCATAAACTTTATATAATTTCTTATCAATCTCTTCTGTTTTCAACAAAGCGTTTTTCAGGGGAGCCGGAAATCCCTATGCACTTTGAGCTTCAGTGTTTTTCTTTTGGTTTCTCTTTCTCTTAACCCTAAGTTCCTCTTGTCCTCGTGACTCCTTCCTGTCATTACCCCGCGGGCTCTCTGTCCTCACTCGGCCTATCTTATTTTGGGATTTACTTCCTCTCTCAGCTATTATTCGTGCCCGTTCCTCTGCACTCATCTTTTCCCATTTATCTGGGCTGATATAACCGCCTTTTCCTCTGGCACTTTCGTTTCGATATGTCCTCGGCCTCGACTGATTTCTAAATTTTTTCCCTCCCTGGGCCTGGTATTTAGGATCATTTTTCTCTTCCCCTCTCTTCCATTTCTGATCAGCTTTACGATTGGGGCGTGCCGAGGACCTGTTCTCCATCTCATATCGATTATACGGCCTCTTTTCTCGTTCTGATCTTCTAAGCTGGTCTTTAGGACGCTGTGGCTTATTAGTGGCTTACACATAATTTCTAACGATTATCGTCAATTTGATTTCATAAATACTATTTAAACTAAACGGAGCTAGACAATGACATCTCTAAATTCAATAATGAAATGCCTTTAACTTAAAATTGAGTGTTTAATCTTATTATTATACATTACTGACACTCTATCCTCCAATTTGATACTGTTAAGTGCTTTGACACAATCTGTATTGTTAAAAGCGCTATATAAATAAAGGTGACTTGATTAGTCGATTTTTCCCTATCCGTTTGAATTGTCTCCGTTTTTCAGTAATAACGGATTAACGCTTTCTCCAATTCTTCTGGAGATGTTTCCAGGCTGTACAGAAGGAATTCCTTAGCTCCTATCATAGGATTTCTTTTAACTCCCTGAAAGATATGTTTTAAAATTCCTCCTACCCCTTTCTCGGCTACTTCTTGACAGGCTGATAATGCAACACAGTGTGCCATCGCTCCTCAAAACCCTCTTGTTCTATTTCCTCTACATTATTCGGGATTAATCCCTCTAATGTTTTGGCTAATTTCCTTCCCCCTTGAATTCCAAATTCTGCTAAAATATGAGAATCCACCGAATCCCCAGAGATTCTAAACTGTTCCCCGTAACGAACTAATTCTCTAACTTTCCCTTTTACTGTGGTATTTTTCAGTTTAGCTTTCTTTAGGAGTTTCATTTCGTGATCTTTCCTCATTAACTACTCTAGGGTCACTTTCGATCCTCCAATGCTAAACTCAGGTTGTTTTGGGGAATGCACCTGCCTGAGGAAGGCACTTGGTCTTCTTTGACCCGGCGTTCCTAAATGCAACGCATCTAAATTCTGGTTTATTTCATTAACTTCGGCTGGCCGATTAACCTCCGTATCTAGCGGATCTTCTAATTCTGGGGTTACTTCTCTGAACCTTAACGTCCTAAAAAAATTCCAAGATGGCGGCGCGGGCACACGCAGCGGCTTCTCCAGATCCCAAAGACGGTGCTTTTATGTCTTTTAATGTCGTCTGTTCGTCTCCAAATAATGTCAATTTACCGCTAATTCATCGGGAGATCACTCCGAGATACATCTATGATCGCCAAAGCCTTTTGGATATCGACAACACATACAAACACAAACTCTCGCCGGCAGCTACTGAAAAGCTACGAGGCCTTTGTTTACTGCTGGAGCCGGACCTCGAGACCGCGGCCTCGCCTACTGACGCTACCCGCACAAGGCGGCGTCGCAAGCGGTGTGAGAGAGGACGGAAGCGCGGTAAGCGCGGAGGTATACGAGCTAGGCTGAGGGCTAACCCCACAAGACCGGCTCTTCCAACACTCATGCTCTCAAACGTTCGCTCTCTGGAAAACAAACTGGACTTAATTCAACTCAGTCGATCTACACAGCATGAGGCAAGGGATTGTTGTGTGTTTGTTTTCACTGAAACATGGCTAAACGACAACATCCCGGACTCCGCCATTCAGCTGCACGGCCTAACCTGCTACCGAGCGGATAGAGATTCATCACTGTCTGGTAAGACTCGCGGGGGTGGCTTGTGTGTTTACGTCAACAAAAAATGGTGTAACAATGCTGCGGTAGTATCTAAACACTGTTCATCACTGGTGGAGTTTATGGTTGTGAAGTGTCGACCGTTCTATCTGCCGCGGGAGTTCACGGCCATTGTTATTGTCGCGGTTTACATTCCTCCGTGTGCAAACGCAAAGGACGCGCTTCGTGAACTGTATAGCGCCATCAGCGAACAACAAACAAATAACCCCGACGGCTTTTTCATCATAGCCGGTGACTTCAACCACGCAAACTTAAAGACAGTTTTGCCAAAGTTCTACCAACATGTGAACTTTGCAACAAGGGGAAACAACACGCTGGACTTTGTTTACACAACAGTTAAGAACGCATACAAAGCCGAACCCCGCCCCCACCTCGGGTACTCGGACCACATCTCTGTTATGCTAATCCCAGCATATAGCCCACTTCTCAAACTCACCAAACCGGTTCAAAAGCAGATCACAGTATGGCCAGACAATGCTACCTCTGCACTGCAGGACTGCTTCCAGGACACAGACTGGAACATGTTTAAAGAGGCAGCCACCTACAACAACCACACAGACCTACAGGAGTACACTGAAACTGTGACTGCTTACATCAAAAAGTGCACAGATGATGTGACAGTCACAAAGACCATCACCACACGCGCCAACCAGAAGCCATGGATGACAGCAGAGGTTCGTGGGCTGCTAAAGACCAGAGATGAAGCTTTCAGATCAGGAGATAAAGCAGCCCTCAAAACAGCAAGAGCCAATCTGTCCCGCAGCATCAAAAATGCAAAACGGTCATATGCTCAAAAAATCAACAATCACTTCACAGACAGCAGAGACACACGGAGTCTGTGGCAAGCCATTCAGACCATCACAGACTACAAGCCCCCGCCACAGGCCTGTGATGATGACACATCCCTCCCAGATACACTCAACCACTTTTATTCACGGTTTGAAATGCAGAATGACACACCTGCACAAAAACTGCCCACACCTCCCAACGACCAGGCGCTCTGTCTGTCTCCAGCCGACGTAAGGAAGACCCTATCTAGGATTAACCCACGCAAGGCTGCGGGTCCCGACAACATACCTGGCCGTGTACTGAAAGACTGTGCTGTACAGCTGACAGATGTCCTAACAGATATCTTCAACACCTCGCTGAGCCAGGCAGTCGTCCCCACATGTCTCAAATCCACAACAATCATACCGGTACCAAAGAAATCACCTGTGTCCTGTCTAAATGACTACTGTCCCATAGCACTGACTCCAATCATAATGAAGTGCTTTGAGAGGTTAGTCATGCACAACATCAAAACCAGCCTCCCCAACACACTCGATCCGCTCCAGTTTGCATACCGTCCAAACCGCTCCACAGACGATGCAATTTCCTCCACCCTCCACCTGGCTCTTACCCACCTAGAAAATAAAGACTCTTATGTTAGAATGCTGTTCATTGACTTCAGCTCAGCATTCAACACAATAATCCCACAACAGCTCACAAATAAACTAAACCTACTGGGCCTTAACAATTCCCTCTGTAATTGGATTCTGGACTTTCTAACCGGAAGACCTCAGTCAGTCCGTGTCGGCCACAACACCTCGAGCACTACCACACTGAGCACAGGTGCCCCACAAGGCTGTGTGCTCAGCCCGCTGCTCTTCACGCTGCTGACCCACGACTGCACTGCCAAGTTCAGCTCCAACCACATCATCAAGTTCGCTGATGACACAACAGTGGTAGGTCTCATCAGCAACAACGATGAAACGCACTACAGAGAGGAAGTGGCACAGCTGGCTGAATGGTGTGGTGCTAACAACCTGTCCCTCAATGTGAGTAAGACAAAAGAGGTTGTGATGGACTTCAGGAGAAACTCCGCTGATCACCCCCCACTGACCATCGACAGCTCGCCTGTGGAGAGAGTCAGCAGCACTAAATTCCTGGGGGTGCACATCACAGAGGACCTCACCTGGACCACCAACACCATGTCACTCTCCAAGAAGGCACACCAGCGCCTACACTTTCTCCGTCGGCTGAAAAGAGCAAGTCTCCCTCCACCCATCCTCACCACTTTCTACAGGGGCACCATTGAGAGTGTGCTGACCAGCTGCATCACTGTCTGGTACGGGAACTGTACTGCAGCAGACCGCAAGACCCTCCAGCGGACAGTGAACACAGCTGCAAGGATCATTGGTGCCCCTCTCCCCTCCATCCTGGACATTTTCCTCACACGATGCTCCAGCAAAGCCAACAGTATCGTAAAGGACTCCACACACCCCTCCCACAGTCTCTTCCAGCTCCTACCATCAGGTAGACGGTACCGGAGCATCAGAGCCCGCTCTGCCAGACTGCTCAACAGCTTTTTCCCCCAGGCTGTGAGAGCCCTGAACTCAAATCACCCCGCCCCTCTCTGAAACCTCATACAAACCCCCTACCTCCTGAAACATGGACCATCTGGAACTTATGGAACTTTGTTTGTGCAATCGAAGAGTGCTACAGGTGAGTGGGCCTGTACAAACCACCTATAGTAGCACACTCTCTTCCTCTATGCGCACTAGTCACTTTTCACACACACTGCTGTGAGTACACAAATCCCACAAAAAGACTCAGTAATATCAGTAATATATGTATGTTTACATGCTCATGCACTACAAATCATCCTGCACTGTTCCCCAGCCAGCTGCTTGAACTCACATTGTCTCTCTTTGCACATGTACAGTATTTATCGGAAGCATTCGTATAGTCTGTATAGTTTGTATAGTTTGTATTTTTTAGTTTATGTATAGGTAAATTTTTCTTTATATAGATAGTATATTTATAGTCAAAATCTATCAGTAGGATAGTTTGTGTATAGGTTTATATTGTTTTACTTCATTGCTGTATGCCTGTATTTATGTAGCACCGTGGTCCTGTGAGGCACGACATCTCGTTCCACTGTATGCCCCCGCATATAGCGGAATGACAATAAAGCTCAACTTGACTTGACTTGACTAGGTATTGACAACGCTCTGCTCGGGACCGGTGTTACGTTTCTCGGCGTTCGGTCCTCAGGGCGTATTAACTCTTCGTATTCTGAGTTTTCATTCTCTTCCTCACTTAATTCACTTTCTGAACTGTTACTTTCTGGCCCTGAATAAAATTCCTCGAATGCTTCATCCCGATTCCTTTCCTAACTAATTTTTCTAGTTCTCTGTTCGTTAAATCCTTCTGAGCTAATATTGCTCATTTAGCCCTCTGAGTTAACGAAGTGTCTGCGAGGATTGCAGCCGCATCTCCTCCGTTCAGCAGACTCCAGAGCTGACCGCGCGTAATACCTGGGGCATACTCTATGTTCCATTGATTTTCCCTGTCTAGATTAATTTCGGTCTTTTTAACTTTAGAGTGCGTAGGTCTGTATAAGCCTTTCCCTAACTGGAATGTCTCGAAACTGTCACCGAGTTTTAATTTCTAAAAAGGATTTTCTACTTGATCTTTCTTTCCTCTAGATGTCGTTGTACGCTTTAATACGGGGTATTCAGGGATCGGCTCTTCCTCCACTGCTCTGGTCTGTGGAGGTGCCTGTTCCTGCTGAACAGTGGCTCCCTGGTCTGATCTCTCTTCGCCTGCTGTTTGGTTCTGGTTCACTCTTTCTGTGATCACCCTTAACACAGTAGCGTCGGGGTGACAGACCATCCACATTTTAGGACACTCTTTTTGGTCTGTTTTTCTCCTTAATGCATTCACCAGGGCTGCTCCCATAGTGATGTCATTAAATCCGAAAATTCCCCCTGATATTATTGGCATTGCTACTGTACGGTCGTTATTTTCTCTAGATAATAAACATATTTTGTCTATTATACCGTCCAACGTAAGTATCGCTATTAATTCCTCTTCAATGTCACTCCTCTGACCTTTTTCATGACCGACAGTATGTATCACTGGTTTTCCATTCGGTCCTCCTATTTTTTGTAAGACTACCTCGCCTGTTCTAATAGGATTCTTTCTGCGTTGCGCTATTTTATAAGACTCTTCCTGGAATCCTGGTCCGGCTCGCTCTCTAAGAGCGCCGGCCACTCCAGCACCGTGGTATAAAAATTTATTAGCGGGATTCACTAAAACACAAGATTCCTCCTCATTTTCCACCGTCCCTCTTTGAGAACGATTAAGATTTTTCCTCTTGCAAAATACACTTGATATATTTCGTCGCCACCCAGTGTGAATTGGACATCGGGACTTTCGGGGTTACACCATAATGGAGCACTGGGACCTAGAGCACTTTCTTCCCCCTCTCTTTGGGGTATAAAACTGGGGGCTATGGATCCCCTCTCAGACCCCTCACCCGCAGCACCTTCATCTAAAGAATCCCAACTTCTCACGGGGATACTTTTAACTTCTCCCCCGGATTCATCAAAGACCCTTACCCTCAGAAATCCATCCTTTCCTCCTTTACTCGAGTATATAAAAGGTGGAATTTCCGCTCCATTTAGGATTCTGATATTCACCACGGAAGCGACCAACCTAATCTCTTCCCATGGTATCTGGCCGGATCCACATTTACCTTGCGTGGAACTGACCCAGACTAACCGTCCGCCAAGATCTTACGGTGTTAGCGAAATCGTGGACATTTGCGCCATTAATTCACTCCGGATTTCATTGGATTTAAATTCATATACTAGCACTACTCATAATCTGAGTTCTATGCTTTTCCTTCATGTCTTTTCAAGCCTGCGCGCGCATTTATATAAATCCCTCTGGATTATCACTGTACTCCAGAGGGATTTAAACATACAATTCACATCCCTAATATCCATAAACAGTTCACAATCAACCGCTGTATAGTTACCTCGTGTCTGGATGGATGTGTTTGGAAGTTTCAGGTCCTTTCCCCCGGTGTCCGTCCTAGCTCAGTCAGGTTCGGACCACTTGAAGCTCGGAAAGGGTTGTATCCAGGTTCAGATAACTGGTTATTATTAATGAATCACTCAGAGCCTTGTTCTAAAGTTTTAACAAATCACCAATACAATGGTTTTGTTTTATTAAAAACAATAACTCATAAGTAAATAACAAAAATAACAGCGAGTAAAGTCTTCACCACGGATTGTCGGCCTCGAACAACGGTCTCCCAGGCATTTTATAACCGTGCAAAAAAACCTCCTTCTGCCAATGCCTGTAATTGCCTCCTCCCTTGAAGGCAGGAAGCATGACCTTTGTCACAGAGGATGCATCAGACAAGTATCAAAAGTTCAAACAGAAAAAATATATCACTGCTAGATACCAAGCGTGTCTAGTTCTATTTTCAAATATAGGAAAAATAGCGACACCTTTCACGAGCCCTGCTTAAGCACATATACCCTAAACCACAATGTAACACCTCTAGCAGGTGTGATCAGATACTAAGTAACGGTTCAGCTAGGAGTTCCATTTCGCACCCGTGTTGCAAAATGCATCCCCTTGCTCTTAACCGTTCTTTTACAAAATAAGCGAAGCAACTATATAGCAGTTAAAAACCACAGAGCATTCAACATCTGTGCCCTCAAAATGAGATACACCCTCAAACAATTGTTTATCTTTGTAATTCATTTGAAAAAACATGCAATTCAATCACTTCTTTTATTAATTTCGCAATTCTTTTATTCATCGGTTCTTGCTTCTGTATCAGCCTCAGAATTGCTTTCATTTTGAAGCTGATCCTTGGATCCCCCAGCTCTCTCCTGGGCCCGCCTGCGACGTTCCTTCTTCTTCTGTTTCTTAATCTCCCTACTCCAGTCTCGTTGTATTCCTTGAACTAAAAAATCGTCAAAATCAATTTCTATATTGTCTGACCAGTTCGTATAGTTTCTGTTAGAGGATCGATCAAGGAATCGCGTATTAGGCAGGTAGGGATCTGATTCGACAATATATATAATTTAGAAAAAGAATCGTGCACATGAAGTTATGATTTAATTTCAGCAGTTTTGAGCAGCTTCATTGTTCATTAGACTGACCTTCAGTATGAGCATCAGTGCATGAGGAACAATATGATCAAACCTCAATATAATGTGTGAGCAGCAGATCTGAACCAGTGTGTGTGTGTGTGTGTGTGTGTGTGTGTGAGCGTGTGAGAGCGTGTGTGAGCGTGTGTGTGAGAGCATGTGTGTGTGTGTGTGTGTGAGTGTGAGTGTGAGCGTGTGTGAGAGCGTGTGTGAGTGTGAGCGTGTGTGAGAGCGTGTGTGTGTGTGTGTGTGTGTGTGTGAGCATGTGTGTGTGAACGTGTGTGTGAGCGTGTGTGTGTGTATGTGTGAGCGTGTGTGTGAGTGTGAGCGTGTGTGTGTGTGTGAGAGAGTGTGTGTGTGTATGTGTGAGCATGTGTGTGTGTGTATGTGTGAGCGTGTGTGTGAGTGTGAGCGTGTGTGAGAGCGTGTGTGAGTGTGAGCGTGTGTGAGTGTGAGCGTGTGTGAGTGTGAGCGTGTGTGAGAGCGTGTGTGTGTGTGTGTATGTGTGAGCGTGTGTGTGAGTGTGAGCGTGTGTGTGTGTTTGTGTGTGAGAGAGTGTGTGTGTGTGTGCGTGTGTGTGTGTGTGTGTGTGAGCGTGTGTGTGTGTATGTGTGAGCATGTGTGTGTGTGTGTATGTGTGAGCGTGTGTGTGAGTGTGAGAGTGTGTGTGTGTGTGTGTGTGTGTGTGTGAGTAAGTGAGTGAGTGAGTGAGTGTGTGTGAGTGTGTGTATGTGTGTGTGCGCGCACCTCTCCTCTCAGTCAATGACATCCGTCTGTCTGAATGACTTTATTTTTCTCCTGTAGGAATCACTGGTGTTTCTCATCGTGACCCAGTTCTCTCAGTAACTCCTGCTTCTCTCTGACCACAGTCACCGAGCCTCTTCCCTCAGAGACAGAGCAAAGCACACAACACAGAAAGTAGGATTCAGGAATGTAACTGGACTATTAACAGGGACAACCAGAAAAAAATAAGGGATCAATCCAAATAATGTTCACTATGGCATTTGTGGCAATTCTGATTAACACATTTATGCATTTGACAGATGCTTTTATACAAACTGACTTGCATTGCATTCAAGGAAAACATCTGATCAGTTCATGCATTCACTGGAAATCAAACTCTTACAGTTTTTGTTAATATTTTGAATTAGATTTTATTATATTTCATTTTAAATATAAAGATTAAGTAATTTTGTTTTTGTAATTTTTTGTATTTATTTTATTCTTCTGGTTTAGGGGAGAGCGGGGTACAAAGTAACACTTTTTGACTTTCTCAAATTGTGTAAATCCACATGGGGTTCAGAGTATAATTTTTTATCCACAGTAAATTCACACTTGTCTAGTACAAATATATCACTTTGTTTCATAATTACAGTGTATACGTTTTTCTTTATTTACCCTCAAAAATTTGGAAGTGAAATGTGACAACATGCCCCGTAGGTGGGGTACATTGTAACATCTGAGGGGGACGTTGTAACATGACCATATGACAGCTTAAAATGTTATCTGATCTTATGAAAAAAATATATAAGACAAACTAAAAAATTTTGTCAATAAAATAAAATAATTATTTATTTTAAATAAATTAATGGCGTTTTTTAAGAATTAAAAGTAATCTGATTTTTGAGTTTGACAATGAACAGTGTAACGCAGTGTTACAACTTACCCCATCTGCGCAACTGGTCAGTGTCTAGTGCTAGTTATCGAAGCATTAAAAACTATCTAAAGTGATAAATAACAGATTGGAGATTAAAATAATAGCAGATTTGTCTAATTTTAAATTAGTAATAAAAACTGAGATGAAAAATTTACTTAAGCCAGAAATATAATTTTACTATGGTAAAATAAATGTTCAGCGATTTCTTCAAAAGGCTTTTGAATTTTAGCGCACTTTTTTCTCTATATAATGTTGATATGGTAACTAGTAAATACTGTAAATTTGGTTATGCTAGCATGTGTGGAAATATTTAAACCACGTGTGTTACAACTAACCCCGTGTTACTTTGGGCCCCGCGCTCCCCTATTTATTAATCTACTGTATATAGGTTGATTAATATTTATTTGTTAGTTTTAGCTTATTTAGTCTTAGTTATTTTATTATTTCAAGCTTAATTTTTCTTTAAATATTTTATTTCAGTTCATTTTTACAAATTTACAAATAATTTTAACTCATCCATTAAAAATATAAAATAAAATAAACCTCAAATAAACCAGTATTCCAAGAGGTATAAAAGCAGAAATCAGAACTGTGAAGATTGCACCTTTGTTCAAGCACACAAATTATTCATCAAAATATTTTAAAGTGTCTGAATCTACATTTTGGTGTCTAAAAGATCATTAATATTCAGTGATATTATCAATTCAACTGTACTAACACTATCAGATGTAAACAAAACTTAAACTACACTGAGCTGGATAAATAACTTTGTAAAACTGGCACACTGAACTAAATTGAAATAACATTAACCTGCATTGAGTTAAACAATGACACTATTGTCTTCTGTAGAGCTGCTTTACACTGAAGTTGTATCATAACTGATGAATTTCACACACACTATGACACCGGTCTGACATTAACACATATGAAGTTTTATGACTGTGATTTGTGCTGAAATGAGTTGGTAATTGATATGACGCCACAGATGCTGAGTGTTGAAAGCGTTTAACTCAGACTGAACTCTTCAAAGGCACTCAGGTCCATTCGATTTATTTCTCCTCTTCACACTGGAGAAAACAGCAGAAGGTTCTGGATCGTGACACACAGAATAAGAGCTTTAAACATTAATGTGACACACAGAGCAGAGCATGTGATTTCCCCAATCTGATCCTGATCCCTGCGATGTGGGAAAATTGTGGCTGTACAAAACGATCATGTCAGATTCCCAAGATAAAACTGAACAGAAATCCCTCCGTACCTGAGCTTAAGACTCTCATCGACCACAATCACAACTCACCGCTTCTTAAAAATTTCTCACGGTGTCTGCTGATTTAAATCAGTTTAGTTTATGCAAAAAAGTATGACTGCTAAAACTCAATTTATTTCTTCTTTAAAATGTAATAGTGTGCCATGTGCATGGTATTACCATGTTTTTTAGACTTGTACCATGGTGCTGTTATGTTTTTGGACACATATGATAGCAGCATGAACACAGTACTTGTTTTGTAAGAATCAGCTTATATTGTTATCCAGGTCAAATGAGTTGTTCCAATAACAAGCACTTCAGCTCATGTACCTTCATTATTTTACCTCAATGACAGTTTCAATCAGTCATTTTTAATGGCACTTATAATTAATTCTAAATATAAGAGCTTTGAGTCTTTTGTTCTCTTCTGTTCTCTGGCTTCTGATTGGCTGATTAGTCTGACGTAATGCAGGAAGTGATGATTTATGTGGAGGATATCGAGTGGTTCCTGCCTGCTCCAGTACAGCACTGAGACTCAGACACACCATTTTCACCTGATGGAGCAGAAAACAGCTGAACAAAACACCCTAGTGACCACACAAAACGCCCTAGCAACTCCCTAGCGACCACAAAAAACGCCCTAGCAACTCCCTAACGACCACACAGAACACCCTTGCAACACCCTAGTGACGACACAAAACACCCTAGAAACACTAGCCACACAGAACACCCTAGCAATCACAAAAAACACCATAACAACACTCTAACAACCACAAAGAACACCCTAGCCACACAGAACACCCTAGCAACACCCTAGTGACCACACAGAACACCCTAGCAACACCCTAGTGACCACACAAAACACCCTAGAAACACTAACCACACAGAACACCCTAGCAATCACAAAAAACACCATAGCAGCACTCTAACAACCACAAAGAACACCCTAGTCACACAGAACACCCTAGCAACACTCTAGCAACTACAAAGAACACCCTAGCAACACCCTAGTGACCACACAAAACACCCTAGAAACACTAGCCACACAGAACACCCTAGCAATCACAAAAAACACCATAGCAGCACTCTAACAACCACAAAGAACACCCTAGTCACACAGAACACCCTAGCAACACTCTAACAACTGCAAAGAACACCCTAGCCAAACAGAGTACCCTAGCAACACCCTAGAGACCACATAAAACAACTTAGCGACACTCTAGAAACTATGAAGAACACCCAAGCAACACCCTAGCCACACAAAACATCCTAGCAACACCATAGAGACCACATAAAACACCCTAGCAACACTCTAACAACCACAAAGAACATCCTAGCAATCACAAAAAACACCCTAGCATCACTATAACAACCGCAAAGCACACCCTAGTCACACAGAACACCCTAGCAACACCTTAGAGTCCACATAAAACACCCTAGCAACTCTCTAGCAACCACAAAGAACACCCAAGCAACACCCTAGCCACAAAAAACACCCTAGCAACACTCTAACAACTGCAAAGAACACCCTAGTGACCACACATAACACCCTAGCCACATCCTAGCCACACAGAAATCAACACCCTAACAACCACACAAAATGCCCTAGCAACACTCTAACAACCACAAGGAACACGCTAACCACACAAAACACCCGAGCAACACCCTAGCGACCTCACAAAACACCCTAGCAACACCTTAGTGATCACATAAAACACCCTAGCAACAACCTAGCAACACTCTAACAATCACAAAGAACACCCTAGCAACACCCTAGAGACCACATAAAACACCCTAGCAACACTCTAACAGCAACACCCTAGCCACAAAACACCCTAACAACACTCTATCAACAACAAAGAACACCCTAGCAACACCCTAACAACCACACAAAACACCCTAGCAACACCCTAGCCACACAGAACACCCTAGCAACACCCTATTGGTGGCCCACCAGCCATTTCTTAACTACTGTATAATCAAATCTTAGAAATTATTTCTCCCACAACGTTTTATTTGTCAAAAGAAAAAAAAAGTAACCGGAAGGGAGCATCACTTTCCAAAGTGCCAAAACTAGATGACTGTTCCCATCATACAGTAATCAGTGAAGATGTTGCATTGCCATACTTTTACAGCACAGACAGCACCAGTGATTCTGATGTAACGTTCCAGTGTTCTTCACATTGCCATGGGCTTTGGACAGGTATGAAAACAAGCTAAATGAATGGCAACATCTAACCTAATGCAAACTCTGCATGCTCATCAGCTTCAGCTCAAGCTTTGTTTTCACAATACAAACTTACCCTACGTCATCATGAATTTAACTGTTTATAAAGCGACCCTGACATTGGCAGAAACCTGAGGAGGATTTATGAAAAGTTTGAGTAAATTAGAATCAGACTCTGTTTCTTTTGGACTTGAGGCCGCAGCGGTGATCATCAGACCATCAACATGCTCAAACATCAGTATGCTTCTTCACTGACTATGAAAGGTGAAGTCAAACAGCCTCAGTTGGGCACAGAAGCCCACGAGTCTGTAAACAACTTTCACAGCAGACGCACACGGCTTTCCCAGTCTCTGATAAGTCCAGGGGATTTAGCACTTTGGTTTGTGACTGGAAAACATTCACATTATTGTCACATGTCGCTCTCTGCACACCAGTTGGCAAGCACAATCCAAATGACATTAAGGCTATCAGGAGATCAGTAATCCGCTCACATTGTTACTGCGGGAACACGCAGCGTTTCGCTTGGATGGATGCAGCGCTGCAGAACAAACTTTACTGCGGAAAACACTTTGATATTCAAACAACCACACAGCCTCTCACACAACAGCTGGATGGACAAACACCAAACTGTTATCACACTGATGTATGTGATGATATACAGGAGAAGAAGAAAAGTGCATATAAAAATGCAAATAAAAACAACTGTTTCTTATGTTGATCTGGTTCTTTTTTATTTCCTTTCTTCTGTGAAACACAATGAAATGTTAGATAAAATGTGTGAGGTTCTTTTCTATACAAGTAGTGGATGGTGATTTATACAACAAAAAATCTAAAGAGACTGTGATATGAGTGTTAGTAAATGATGACAATTTTTGGTATCACTTTAGTGAACTAGATACTACTTTAGAGAAAGGAATAGTTTGTGCAAAAATGAAAAAGTGCTGAAAATCATCAAGCCATCCAAGATGTAGATGAGTTTGTTTCTTCGTCAGATTTGTAGAAATGTGTCACTGCATCAGTGTCTCAGCAATGGATGCTCTGCAGTGAATGGGTGCCGTCAGAATGAGAGTCCAAACAGCTGATAAAAACATTACAATAAACCACAAGTATTCCATACCACTCCAGTCCATCAGTTAACATCTGGAGAAGACAAAAGCTGAAACAAATCCAGCATTAAGATGTTTTTAACTAAAATACGGTTCATAATCCATAATAACGCTTCCTCCAGTGAAAAGTGTTCTGGTCTGAATCAGGAGAGAAATCTGCACAGATCAAGCAGCGTTTACAAGACAAAACAGCTCTAAACAAATATGTGTCTGGATTTTGATGTGAGAGACAACAGGAGATGGACTTTTTCACTGGAGGAAGAGTTATTATGGATTATGAACTCAGATTTTAGACACTAAAAACGTCTTGATGGATTTGTTTCAGCTTTTGTCTTCTCCAGATGTTAACTGATGGACTGGAGTGGTGTGGATTACTTGTGGATTATTGTGATGTTTTTATCAGCTGTTTGGACTCTCATTCTGACGGCACCCATTCACTGGAGAGGATCCATTGGTGATGAACTCCAAATCTGATGAAGAAACAAACTCAGCTACATCTCAATTTAAACAATTTATGAGCGCAAAATAGTGTCTATTTCAGACAAAAGCCACTAGACTAGAGGAGAGGAGGTGATTCTGGAATAGATGGGGACACCTGTAATCAATAAAGCCTTCAGATGCAGGAAAACAGCTCTGAGTCAATGAACTGTAATTGGCCATTAAGAGCAAACTAATTAAGACCACTGCAGTCTTTTCATTTGTGTCCATGAGAAAACAAAGCTTTGGGGAATTCCAGAAGACAGAGTGATAAATACAAGAGAAAAATATATGAATAAACAAGACAATATACATTTTTAATGTGCTATGCTGAGTAAAAGAAATGCAGTTCTAACATAAGGCAATGCAATAATAATGTAAGAGCAGGTTGAATATTCAAGGCCTACAAAATATGTTCTAAGAACGTTTTGCTAACATTTTCATTAAGTTGTGAAAACGTTATTTCTGAATGTTCTCTGAATGTTCAAAACTATCATTTTTTTTTTAAATATATTTTAAAAATGTTTTCTCTTGCTCATATGAACATTAAGGGAACATTCCATTGTATCACTTTGTGAATATTATGAGAATATTACTTTTCAATTGTTCTCTGAATGTTCTGAAACAATTAGTAACCTTTAAATATTGTTAGACAAACATTTAACTAAAATGTTTGCAAAAACGTTCCATGAATGATGTATAAATAACGTTTTAAAAACACTATTAAAGAACCGTGAAATTGTTATAAGATTATATTGCTCTTTACACAAACTACTAACTACTACTTTATGTTCTACTAACTTTATTTTCACCAAAATATAGCATTATTTGAACATTTATTTTTATTATTCTAAGAATGTTAAAATTTCCAGTTTTCTTGTCATGTTTAGAATGTTATTTAAAGGTTACAAAAATGTTTTTTTAGAATATTCATCAAGTACGAATAACATTGTAACATTAGGATGTTCTGAGAGTGTTGATCTCAGAATGTTTTCTCTCAAAGTTATGAGAATGATAAAGTTTATAAGAATGTTCCATTAACATTACATTAACATTAACTTTTAAAAAACACTGTTCTGAGAATTTTCTGTTTACTTGGCTTCCAGTTATTTTTGCTGTACAAAACAGTCCGCTTTGCTGCTTGATATTTCAAACTGGTATTTGTTTTCATATTATTTTATTTTATTCCATTTTTATAATCATATACAAACTGGTTTGTAATGCAAATAGTTTAGCCGTTTATCTGTAATTCTTGAATATTCAGACGTTTTACATTTACAATTACATCCACGTTTTTACTACCTTTGGAATTTAGCTCAAAATGCTTTAAAAACTTGAACAGAATTGATCTGACAAATGACTGTTGTCTCAGAGCTGCTTTACAGCTCAATCAAATTCCTTGATAATGGATGAATTTTGCAGCATTGACACTTATTGAACTGAATCTATTCAACACTGAAATGAGCTGATCTGAATAATGACACTATTGTTTTCAGTAGAGCTGCTTATTGATGAATTAAACTTGTTTCATAACTGATTAACTTTATACAGTTATTGAACTGAATGAAATTGAGCTGAATACTGACAGTTCTGTCTTCTGCGGAGAATTTGAATTGGTCTCATTGGTCTCAAAGAGCTATAGAAATAAAGGTCTCTGACATCATATTTAAGAGGTGACATCATCAGACCAGTTTCTCCAATCAGTATTTCATTCTGTTTTCACTTGTATTGACCTCATCCAGCAATAAAACACAATGACAGCTCTCACCTGCTGCAGATTTCCTCTCAGATGCTGAATTTTCTCAGTTTGGTCTTCAGTCATCTGTGAAATCTCCTTTTCCTTTTCAAACTTCATCTCTGTGGTTTTAATCTGTGAGGAACAAAGAGAAACTACTGAAGAGTTCATTTCATCGCCTTAAACGCTGGGTATTTGGCTTCAACTATTTTATTTCCATCAGTATCAAAATATATTGAATACTGTCAGTCAAAACTGCAACACAATGAAAGAAAGAAAGGAAAAAAATATTTCTGTCTGGTTTATTCTCTGAGTTCAGTAAATCACTTAATTGTGATATTCAGCTTTGAGGCGGCTGTCAAAAACCCTTGTAGCAATGAAACACTTCTGCTTGAGTGTGATGGTCTGTTTCTCTTGAGCGATGGAATCATCTTTATCATCACTGTAATGTTGAAGGTGTTGAACAGACAGGATCAGATGTCCTTTATATCTCACCTTCAAATCTCTCATAAAACGTGCTCTCTGTCTTCAGAGATGATCTGCTGACTGCAAGACAACAATGAAAACACTAAGACATGCTAATAAAAACTAACAATTAATAATCTGAATATTAGGATGAAAATGAAAAAAAGTATCATGCTGTGTTATTTTAGTATCATTATCATAGTATCACATATAGTTTTTGTTGAATTAGATTTTATTTTTCCATTTTCCATGAATGTTTTAATTTAGTTGTGAGTTTTTGTCATTTTATATATACTTTTGTATATACATTTTATATTCTATAGAATACTTATTTATGATGATTTTTACTTTTTACTAAATGAAGTCTGAGTGGTTAGTCATTACCTCTTGTCACGAATCTGGTCTATGAACTTCCGTTCACTCTCCATCAGAGGTCACTCTTCAGTCACATGGACTCTCACGCTACACAGACTGTTACACTCACACTGGACTTCAGTTCCCACAATACATTTCACCCTAATCACATGCTCAACTGTAACCAATCACGCTGTCTATTTAATACCCACTCAGTTCCTGTTCAAGCTGCCGAGTATTGTTCAGCGCTTATCGCTCAACGTGTGATAGCTGCATTACGGAGCCAGTTAGTATTTTGAGTGTCTAGTATAGTCTAGTCTTGCCTTGCCTGTTTTCCCGTGTCTAGATCTTTGCCCGTGTATTTTGGATTAACCCTTTGCCTGCTATTTCGGACTGTGTTTGCACCTCGCTTGGACTATTGCTCACGCTATCGGATTTCCCCTCTTGTCTAGCCCTGTTGGATTACGTTCGCCATCGACCGACCCTCGCTTGTTTATTGGACTGCTCTTGTGTCTTGCCCACGTTATACCTGTTGCCATTGTTTGACCCATGCTTGTTTCCTGACTACTTTGTTTAATAAAAGCTTGCACATGGATCCGCACGCCTCATGTCTCGTCGGTCCCGTAACAGAATACTCAGCCACACAAGGATCCAGCGGCTTTTCTAAAGGACTCTGGCCAGGTATGGACACAGCAAGAATGCTATTAGCTCTCGAGCAGGACACACGATCGCTCGAGAGCTATATTTATGAGTATTTGGAGATCGTTAATTATTCTGATTTGCCTGACTGTGTCCTTATAGATTTTTTTTGTGAGGGCATTAACCAGCCGCTCAAATCGAGATTAATCCGGGAAGGTCCCCGTTCGTCTGTAAGTGATTTTACTGTGGGTGTCGCGGAAGAGGAACGCGACGCCGCACTCACTCGTGAAATGGCGGCCGCATTAGAGCACGCTCACAAAATGGCAGACACAACAAAGCTCCGTCATGTCACAGCTGCCATTCATGAATCCAGTCAAGTCACAGCTGATCTTCTTGAGCCAAGTCAAGTCACAGTTGATCATCACGAGCCAAGGCAAGTCATAGCTGATCTTCATGAGTCAAGCCAAATCACAGTTGATCTTCATGAGCCAAGACAATTCACAGCTGATCGTCACGAGCCAAGACAATTCACAGCTGATCGTCACGAGCCAAGTCAAGTCACAGTTGATCTTCACGAGCCAAGGCAAGTCATAGCTGATCTTCATGAGTCAAGCCAAATCACAGTTGATCTTCATGAGCCAAGACAATTGACAGCTGATCGTCATGAGCCAAGTCAAGTCACAGTTGAACATCACGAGCCAAGGCAAGTCATAGCTGATCTTCATGAGTCAAGCCAAATCACAGTTGATCTTCATGAGCCAAGACAATTCACAGCTGATCGTCACGAGCCAAGTCAAGTCACAGCTGATCTTCACGAGTCAAGTCAAGTCATGGCTGCTCTTCACGAATCAGGTCAAGTCACGGCTGCTCTTCACGAGTCGCGTCACGTCTCAGCTGATCATCCAGGCTCTCATCTTGTCTCAGCTGATCATCCAGGCTCTCATCTCGTCTCAGCTGATCTATCAGTCTCATCACGTCTCAGCTGATCTGCCAGAGTCTCGTCATGTCTCCGCTGATCTTCCAGAGTCTCGTCATGTCTCTGCTGATCTTCCAGAGTCTCATCATGTCTCCGCTGATCTTCCAGAGTCTCGTCATGTCTCCGCTGATCTTCCAGAGTCACGTCATGTCTCCATTGATCATCCAGAGTCACGTCATGAGTCAAGTCACATCTCCGCTGATCATCCAGAGTTAGGTCATGTTCTGTCTGCCACACCCAGATATTCCATGTCAGTTCTCTTGTATTGTAGTCTGGTATCCAGTGTGAGGGATGCACTGCTGGTGTCTGCACGCGCAGCTGGTATGCCCAAACTCACTCACTCTAGCCCTCCTGTTCCTGAACTTATCCCCTTGCCTGAAGCGCTTCCCATGATGGGGATCGCTTTATGTTGAGTTTGGGCTGTGTACACCACCAACGAACTGCCCGAGGTGGCGGCGTCCACTGAAATGTCTCCAGAGGTGGTGGCTGAAGCTGCAGAACCTCTCGGGGAAGTGACGCGTACTGCTGTGTTCTCCGAGGCGACGGCACCCGCTGCAGCTTCTCCAGAGGTGGCGGCACATGCTGCAGAACCTCCTGGAGCGGTAGTGCTCGCTTCAGTTCCTGGTGTGGTGGTAGCGTCCAGCAATGTACTTTCAGCCTGTCATGTCGTGATCAAGTAGAGGGTTACTGCTGTAGAACCTCCAGAGGTGGCCCTGTAACGGCTATGAAGGCCATCTGTGAACTCTCGTCCTGCCCTGTCACGGCTATGAAGGCCGTCTGTGAACTCTCGTCCTGCCCTGTAATGGCTATGGAGGCCGTCTGCAAACTCTTTGCATGTCCTGTCGCAGCAAGAAGGGCTGTCCCTGATTCCTCGTCCTGTCCTGTCACGGCTAAGGAGGCCGTCTGCAAACTCTCTGCCTGTCCTGTCGTGGCCACAGAGACCATTTATGAACTCATGTCCTGTTCTGAGCTGGCCAAAGAGGCCATCTACGAACTCTCGTCCTTTTCTAAACCAGCCATGGAGGCTGACTGTGAATTGTCTGATTATCTAGTCTCAGCCAACGAACCTGATTTAGAACTTTCTGCCAGTCCTGTTTCAGTTCGTAAGTCTAATGTTGAGCCATCTGTCTGTTCTATGTCAAGTAATATGTCTGAACACTCTGTCTACCCTGTTTCAGTCAAGAAGTCTGGTTTTGAGCCACTTGTCTGTCCCGTTTCGACCAATGAGACTGATTTTGAACAGTCTGTCTGTACAAATGTAATTGTTGAATCTGCCTGCTTATCTGGTTTCTGTTAGCGACAAGTCTAATTTTGAACCATCTATTTGCCCCATGTTAATTAATGAGCCTGAGTATGATTTATCTTACTGTCGAGTTTCTGTCACTGAACTGTCTGCTTCAGCTTCTGCCAATGCCCCTGATTTTGAGCTATCTGCCAGTTCTACTCCAGCCAATGCAGTTGATGTTGGACGATCTGTTTGTCCGGTTACTGTCAATGGACCCGATCATGAATTGTCTGTCAGTCCAGTTCCTGTCAATGAGCCTGATTATGAACTGTCTGCCTGCTCAGTGGTCACCAGGGAAACTTTTCCTGCCCCGGTCCTTGTGGCCGTGAATGCACTGTCTGTGTTGTCTGTGGTCTTTCATTCTGTGGGCTTTCATTTCTACATTACCCGCGAACGGATCACTTCAGATGCACACCTCACTAGGGTCGGTTGCAGTTGGCGTTTCACAGTGTTCACAGTTTAAGCAAGGTGAACCCGTTTAAGCATCTTCATAAACGTCATACTGCCACCAGCCTTATCTATTTAACCATAAAAACTAATGAGCAACAGAAAATTATACTCGCTCATACATGTACGTTCCTCCTGCCGCATCGCAGTGCAGTTCAGAAGAGGGAGCGCGCGTCTTAAAGGGGCCACATCTCTATTTCACTCCTTACTTTGGTTCAGTAACAGTGAAGAGTTTATGATGAAAGTCATGCTTAGTGATAGTTTAAAGATAATTAATCTTGAATTCGTTTAAAATATAAAGATACTACTACTAATAAATTATTTCCAATTAGTAGCCTATGTACAATGTAGCTAATAGTACACTTCTAAACTGGCATTTAGTATTTGTGTATTCAGTGGCTTACAGCAATTCTAGTACTTTCATGGAGTGTAGCAGCAGTATCATAGAATTCAGATTGCGATATTAGTGAATTGTTAATAGCAGTATGCATAGCAAATCAAGTCAAATTATTACTGTTGTTCATAGCAGCAGCAGCATAAAGTCTGGTTGCATGAAATTTCAGTGACAATACATGGGGTAAGTAACTCTTTAAAATTGAAATAGGCTTTTATTACTTCATTTATTTAACAGGGTGTACAGAGATTTTGTGAACTCTTTAAAGCAAAATAGGCATTATTTGTTTGCGTTTCATTCTTTAATAAAGATGCTCATATTAATTCTAAGTACTTCGTGGAGCTGTAGCAGCAGTATGCATATCTATTCAGATCGCAATTTTTAGCGAATTTAATAGCAGCAGAATGGCATAGTAAACTCAGATACAATGTTAGAAATAAATATTAGCAGCAGTCTTCATAGCAACCAATTATCATTTGCTTATATAGCAGCGGCAGCAGAAAGTACTTTAGTTGCTTGAAATTTCAGTGATTAGGCATGGACGGGCTACAGCAATTCTAGTACTTTCATGGAGCGTAGCAGTAATATCTATAGAAATTCAGATTGCGTTATTAGCGAAATATTAATAGCAGTATGCAAAGCAAATCAAATGAAGCGTTTAGTTGCGGCAGCAGTAGGTAGACCATAGTTTACAGTTACAGTTATTCATTTTGCAGAGGCTTTCATACAAAGCGACTACTATTGCTGAAGTTTCAGAGACACAAATGGATGGTTTGTGAACTCTTCAAGCGAATAGGCATCATTCGCGTTTCGTTATTTAAAAGGGGCTAATAGCAATTCTAAGCACCTTGTGCAGCTGTAGCAGCAGTATGCATAGTTATTCAGATCACACGTAGCGAATTTAATTGCAGCAGCATGCATAGCAAATTCATATGCAATATTAGAAATAATATTAGCAGCAGGAAGTCAATCTTGGTGCTAATATAGCAGCGGCAGCAGAAAGTACTTTAGTTGCTTGAAATTTCAGTGATAACGCATGGGGTAAGTAACTCTTCAAAGTGAAACAGGTATTATTTGATTGCGTTTGCTTGCTAATAAAGACACTTACAACATTTCTAAGTACCTTCGTGCAGCTGTAGCAGCAGAATGCATAGCTATTCAGACGCAATGTTAGAAATATTAGTGGCAGTCTGCATGGCAATCCAATCATCATTGTTGCTAATATAGCAGCAGAAGGTACATTTACTCGCATGAAATTCACTGAAAAGATAACGTTTGGATGGTAGTGAACTTTAGGTGATATAGGCATTTCATTACTTTGCTATTCAATTCAACAGGGTTTATAGAACTCTCCAAAGTGAAATAAGCATTAATCGGTTGTGTCTGGGTATTTTTTTTATTTTTTCTAAATAAATGCTGCTCTTTTGAACTTTCTATTCATCTGTGAATCCTAAAAAATAAAATGTATCACAGTTTCCACAAAAATATTGGGCAGCACAACTGTTTTTAACATTGATAATAATAATAAATGTTTATTGAGCAGCAAATCAGCATATTAGAATGATTTCTGAAGGATCATGGGACTCTGAAGACTGGAGAAATGATGCTGAAAATACAGCTTTGATCACAGAAATAAATTAGTTTAACAGATATTCACTTAGAAAACAGTCATTTTAAATAATGATAATATTTCACAATTTTACTGTATTTTTGATCAAATAAATGCAACGTTGATGAATAGAAGATATTTTTGGGTTCATCTGCTTCTCTCATTTGTTCTTTTTACATTGACTATCACTCTTAATAGACTAATACAATCAGATACTACAGTCGTTTCTCAAATATTTATTACAATATATACTGATAAATTCAACATTCACTTCAATGGTATGAGAGACTGGATGCTTTCAACTGATCAAATAAAGTGAATTAAGCTACAAACTCCATCATAATGCAGAATGTTCCCATCTAACATGTATTTTGAGCTGCAGCTCGTCATATTAATGGAGTGTTTCACTAGTTAGCAGTAAACCGGTTACATCACCTCAATATGTTTCTAGATTTGTGTTGGATGTTATCTTTGGAATGGAAATATGGATATTTTATTTGCAAACATCATACTGTTTTTCGCTTATTTCAGTTAATGTCATAAAACTAGTGAACTAAGCCAGTAGTAGAGCTGACAGTGTCGCGTAAACGTGACTGAAGACGTGAACAGAGGAACAGACGAACCGAGTCAATTGAGTGAGTCATTTACGCTGGAACCGCTCCGATTGATTCAAACGATTCACTAGCAAAAAAACAGACCAAAAGAGCCCTTCATTTTCGAATTTTGACATCGCTTGTAATGATTTTAAAAAGCACGTAATGATGGGTGAAATGGAGCTTTCTGAAACTCCGAATCAGTTAAAAATTGCATAGCAAAATAATTCAATGTTTCGAACCGCTCCAAACGGATCGCGAATCATTTTTTTTCTGATTTATTTATTTTTTAAATAAACAGTACAAACATCAAACCATTAAGACAGTGCAGTTACAAAAACAAAACGAATTAATCAGAAACTCAATAGTTCATAGTTTGCATTAATTACAGATATAAATTAATTAATTACAGAAGCTAATAGCTTGATTATTTGGGGTTTTCTGGAATACATCAAACTGATGCAACACAAAGTTTGCCTGATTCTGAAGAGCAGATCTGCATGCGTTTACACTCATTCATGACGTAAAGACCATTTCTTTGACCAGAAACCTGTGTTTTCCTGGTTCTTCACTGATCAGAAAGCATTTCTGCATCTGTTTCCATGCAGATATGATATAAGAGAAATAACACAAACAACACTAAACTGCTTCTGACTCAACAAGAGACATTATATATATATATATATATATATATATATGCACACAAACATATAGATATATTAGAGGAAAAAAGTCAAATGACACTCATGTTTAAACTTGAATTTAATCATTTATTACTGGCTTAAAGATTTTAATTTGAACACTAAAAGAGAAGTAGAAGACAGACTATGTTTAATTTGAGAAAGACAGCATTAGTAAAAGAGTTTTATTTCAGTGAAACTGCTTTTAAAATCTCTCAAATGTCTCCAGCTGTTCATGTAACCACTAAATTAGGAAGTCCATAAATAACAAAGTTGAATGCAGAAGGTGTTTTTCTCTGGGCATCTTCAGATGAAACGTCTTCCACATTTACAGCTGAACTCTCATCTGCTGTGAGGAAAGAAAAACGACAATATGCCTTTCATCACTCATTATTTTGTTGTTATTTGGTTGCATAAACAGTCATATGTGCACATGCTGCAGAAATAAAGCAAACAAACACACACAACCTGTCGGGCTGGATGAGTTTCCACTGACTTCTGAGTTTTCTGATTTATGTGTCCGTAAAACATGAACGGCTCGTCCTGACGTCAGTCCTGCTTTCAGAAGATCTA
This sequence comes from Spinibarbus caldwelli, assembly GCA_039654775.1. Lineage (NCBI taxonomy): Eukaryota > Metazoa > Chordata > Actinopteri > Cypriniformes > Cyprinidae > Spinibarbus > Spinibarbus caldwelli. The sequence goes on from CM077243.1 coordinate 1,229,557, forward strand.
GAGCAGTGAAACAAGTATGAAGCTGATATCAAATGTGCTTCTGCACAAGCATCACACATCTGTAAGTGTTTAATATAACCACAGTTATTAGAGTAACTAAAACTGAAACTAAAACCATAAGTTTTTTCCCCACTTAAAATAAATGTTAATTGAAATAAAATATTGAAAACTTATTTTATTTCATCATTCTCTAATCTTTGAGATACAGGAATGTCCTTTACTAAAACTGAAAGAATTAAGATACTATTATAGTTTTTTAGTAATATTTCAAATCTGTTTTGTTTTTCCATTTTCATTTTAATGTTTTTGTTAAAAGTTTTAGGATTTTCTTTTTTTGTGTGCGTGTGTTATGTCATTTTTTAAAAATGCTTTATGTTTTTAAATTTTTTAATCTGGTTCTTACGTCTACATAATGTCTACTGTATATTGTTTTTATTAATTTTAGTTCAGTTATTTTTATTTTAGTTATTTTTTTATTTTAGTTATTTCAGTAAAATTAAAATAAGAAATGTACTTGAAATAATATAAACGTTAACTGGAATATTAAAGGATATTAAATATTAAAAACTTATTTTATTTCAGCTAGTTGCCAAGGCAACATTTCTCATTTTCATTTAGATTAACTTAACTAAAACTGAAATAAAAATTAATAAAAACTATATAGACTTAAAAAAATGACAAACAAAAGACACAATAAATACTAAAAATAAATACTAAAAACGAAAAAAAAAAAAAAAAAACTTACAAATTATTAATGAAAAATATAATAGTGTCTTAATTTTCTTCAGTGTATGTAAAGGATGTTACTGTAGATCAGACATTTGAAAATGAGGTTGTGGGTTCGATTCCCAGTGAATGCATGAACTGAGTGAACGCTGAACGCAGTGTAAGTTGTTTTTGGATGAATGCATGAGTGTAACTGTGATCGACTCACTGTCCATGAGCGAGCGCATGTTTTGCGCGTTTGCTGCGGCGCTGCTGTGCCACTGGTTGAGCAGCACAGAATGAACCCCGCTGAGAGTGAACAGATACGCCGAGCCGACCGGACCGTCTGAAGCCCGACTGGAGCGTCTGAAGACAGAGAAGATGATAGTGAACGAGAGAGATAGAAAAATCTGAATTATGACTGAAAACATCCTCATAAAGCCAAGAGATGATGATGGAAAAGTGTTTTTTGTCATCCTGGAGTTCATCAAGGTCATGGGTTCGATTCCCTCATACTGTATTTGTATGTGAAGTTGCAATGCAATGTACGAGGATTTTTTCATTTAAACCCAGATGACATAAAACTAGAAATTCTTCACTATATATAGGCCACTAATCTATTGTAAGTTTATCTGTGACACTGAAGACAGAACATAGAGTTAGCTTGATGTCTATTATCTATGAGCTCATCTATATGCTAATATACTACTACAGTTAACAAAGATAAACCTCTAGCAGAAATATGCATTTCAGATTTGCATTTCTCTGCCATCTGAAAACATTAATCTGTCCCTGCATGATCTGGATTTGGTGCAAATGCTCATAGTATGGTGAATCCGGCCCGAGTAAAGAGCACTGAGGCATACTTTATTTATTAGGGTTATTATACTCAAACTAAAACCATAAAACATTTTAGTTACTTGAAGCGAAATTAATGTTAGCTGAAATACATAATATATAAAACATTTTATTTCAGCTTAGTTGCCAATACAACTTTTCTCATTTTCATCTAGTTTAACTTTAAGTACTAAAATAACTCAAACTAAACTATAAACAATATAACTATAGATATAAATATAGTTATAACTATAAACTATAAAAACTATACGAATATACTAAATAGCTATAGTAGACAAAAACCACAGCAAATTTGACAAAAACATTAAAATGAAATTTTAAAAATGGAAATAACATAAAAAATATAAAAGTAAAATATAAAAATAAAAACTATATCCTTAACAGGTTAATTTTCATATTTTTTTTGTATTAATGGTTTCAGTTATTTTGATGTTTATATTTTTATTTTTGTTGTCTGTTGTTTTTCTATTTGTAGTTTTTTATTTTTATTTTTTATTATTTTTTTACATTTTAGTTTAGTTGTTTTAGTACATCAAGGTAAACTAAATGAAAATGAGAAAAGTTGACTTCACAACTAGCAGAAATAAAATAAGTTCAAGTTTCATATATACTCTTATTTCAATTAATATTTTTATAATATTTTATTAATATTTTTGCTTTTAGTTATATCTAATACTACTGATAATACTATTTGCAATGACAAATTTGGTATTGAATTAGTAAAGGCAAACTGAAGCAGTGGCCTCAATTACCCTCAAGACTTAAAAAAAAAAAAGAAGGTAGAAATCAAATCAAACAGAATCATCCTGTTCCTCTGACAATTTTCAAGGTAAAATCCATGAGATGCCTTCTGCTCATCAGAAAATGACTGTACAGTATAAATTCAGTAATGCAGCAGCAATCGTGAAAACCATGAAAACTAATGCATACAAAAGTATGCCATGCTAATACAGCATTATGATTTTATGTTTTTAAGTTTATGTTTTGGTTCACCTCTTCTGGACGCTGACTCTGTTCTGCCCGCTTTCAAAGAGAAAAACCACCTGACATCCTGCGGAAAAACCAACCCAGAGAGAACAATGAAATAAAAGAGAATAATATAAAAGCATAGCTTAAGAGTATTAGTATGTGATAAAGCAACACCAGGTAAAAGCAGCGGCTGTGATTGAACAGTAATGAACACTGAGGTCCAGAAACACTGAAGAGAGCTGGAAACAGTCCTCAGTGTAAGAATGAATTCAACAGAACAGAGTTGTTATAGTGGACAGAACGGCCGTCTGTTGTGTGCTGAGTGGATTAAAGTTCCCTGCAGACACCTGCTGTTCCTCTCGGTGAAGATCGACAGACTCAGAAACAGACTGTAGAAACACTTTCAGACAGCTTTATCACTTTCACTTCCATGTGCAGAAACTCATTCTGATCTCCTGTGTGACGAATCACAGAATGATTCACTGAATGAATCACTTCAGACTGTATGGATCATTTCATCTTTATGTAGTTCTTGTATGTGTCAGATGTCATTGTACTGTCATTGTATCAGGATTTAAAGCTAAAAATATTTTTACTCAGTTTCTACTGGATAAAATATTTTAGATCTTAGAAAAAGACAAATGTATACTCGTTCTAAAAATGCTCGTGACGTTTTAAGATTTGATTAATTTCCATGACTTTTTGCAAGTCTAGAAATCAAAGCCTTCCTCATATATCCAGTTTTCAAAGACAGTATAAATCATGGTTCTTCAAGGACAAAAACAGTTGTTGAAAGGGTTCATTTATATCCTTGTTTTTTAAGCTATGTAAAATCATTTATCATGCTTCAGCTTATTATATTATATGCAATGTATTTTTAAACATGTAACTATTACTTTAAATAATATTTAAAATAAAAAAAGAAATAAAATCTCACTATAACAGTCCAGATTTTAAAGTGAACATTCACAATTTAAGAGTCTATACGACCAGGAATACAATATGACAGAGAAATGTCAAATATTAATATCTGATTAAATACAGAAATGTCAATTATATAAATATTTATTCCTGAAGTGAAGCATAAGAAACACACAAAACTTATTCCAGTAGAGCTTGACATAAGCATACAGTGTAAAAATACACAAATATTTATAGTTTAATTTTTTTAAGTAATTTTAAAATATTTGATTGGTATATCTGTAATATTTAATTTTTAAAAATATTTTTTTTTATATTGGTACATTCATATCAATAATAATTTCTTAACATTACTTGAAAATGGCCTGTTTTACCCAATTTGTGCATGCAGTGTATTTTTTTTTACACAGCATACTAATGTCAAACTCTATTGTGATCAATGGTGTGTATTTTTTTGTGTGTCACGTGGAAATAATACTCTATTTGTGCTGTGAGTCTCTATGTGGAGCTTTTAAAATCCATTTCACTTCAGAAGCTTAAGATCACATAGTTTTCTTCAAAGCAAGAAGAAACAGTAAACAAATCAGGTCCTTTTTTGTAACATACTGTAACATTACAGATCCTAAAAGCCATGAAGTTTCAAGCATGAAAAACAAACTTATTTTCAAAGAACTGCATCATGAATATTCATAAAATAAAGTTATGGATTCTGGATGCTGATCTTCATCCCCATCACGCTGCTTCACCCTAATTCATCATCAGGTCTGATGACTTCTTCATTAACTATATTTCCATACAAATATGCAAATTAAATGCAATTGTGTGAGATGGTTTTATGCAATATCCTACAATTTGCATAACAATATGTAATATACATGTTCAGTTCCAACAAGACAACGAACCCAATCGAAACCTCTAACAACAACATCACACCAACTGTTCAAACAACACCTGAGCTGCAGCTAGAACACTGATTATGGATGGAAAAACATGATGAATGAACAGCTGTTAAGGTTGATAAGACAAAAAACTCACATGCCTATAAAACAGCTGATGGACTGAAACCCCCAACAACATATAAAACTCAATCACACAAGTAATAATGAGCAGAGCGTGAGATTCATGAGACTGAAGCGGGACAGATGGATGTGCTCCATACGTGAAGGAATCACTGGGGTTTTCTGTTGTGAACATGAAAAATGTATAATTCTACACATGTTTGGTTCATCTTCTAATTATCGATCCTGCTCAGACCTTAAAGTTCAGCCAAGATGAAAAACTGCTGAAAATATGAATGAAAATATGCTCATCCTCAGGCCGTCCAAGATTAGGATGAGTTTGTTTCTTCATCAAATGTAGCATTGCATCAGTGTCTCAGCAATGGATGCTCTGCAGTGAATGGGTGCCGTCAGAATGAGAGTCTGATAAAAACATCACAATAATCCACAAGTAACCCACACCACTCCAGTCCATCAGTTAACATCTCGAGAAGACAAAAGCTTTAAAGTTTAGAGCTGTTTTGTCTTGTAAACGCTGCTTGATCTGTGCAGATTTCTCTCCTGATTCAGACCAGAACACTTTTTCACTGGAGGAAGAGTTATTATGGATTATGGATTTGAGTTAAAAACATCTTAATGATGGATGTGTGTCAGTTTTTGTCTTCTCCAGATGTTAACTGATGGACTGGAGTGGTGTGGATTACTTGTGGATTATTGTGATGTTTTTATCAGCTGTTTGGACTCTCATTCTGACGGCACCCATTCACTGCAGAGCATCCATTGCTGAGACACTGATGCAGAGACACATTTCTACAAATCTGAACTCATCTACATCATTTTCAGCACATTTTCATTTCTGAGTGAACTAATGTAAAGTAGAGATGAAGATAATGAAGCATTGTGAGACAAATGACTGATGGGACACAGCTCATCCTTAACTAGAATACTTTCCCTGTGATGCTAAAGACCAATAAATCATATTGATCTGAATTTTATCTCAATTTATGTGAGAATGTGTGTATTTCAGCCAAATCTGAAGACATGAAAAGCATAGAAAGCGTTCTTAGATCAGGCTGCTTTTGAAGCGGCAGGCAGTGAGAGAACAGAGAGGATCTTCAAAGCTTTAGCGCTCATGTACAGCCGCACTGATCAGAGAAATATCAGGAAGGAATCAAACATTCATTGCTGTAAAATGACTCCGCATACAGTTCATGGCAACTCATGCTGTGAAGAACAAAGAGGAAGTGAAATAATGCAAACTTGTGAAGCAGCAGGACAGATCTGCGGGAGCTTCCTAAATAAGATTTGATCACATCGTGTCTCCCGCTAAGTTTCTGTGGTATGATCTGCACTACAAGAAGCAGGCACTCATTTAATGTATCAACGAAATGCTGCATTACGTGTTTAGAAGCACAGCCCAATAACTCAAAATGCTGAGAGTGCAATACTATAATAAGAATCACTCAATACAGTGCAGAATAAAAACAGAAAAAATAAATAAATAAATAGTATGTGAAACAAAACATTATGCAACAACAAACGTTTCAAACTATAGCATGGCAAATTGGTGTCACATGACCTCATTGTGTTGCGTATTTAGTTCAATGTTATTTTGCATTTTAATAAAAATCAAAAAGTGTTGTTTTTTTTTTCGGCCCTGAATCTTGAAAAAAAAAAAAGACCTAATATTACATATTTTGATGATGCTGAGTTCAAAAAAAAAGAAAAGAAATTATATATATATATATATATATATATATATATATATATATATATATATATATATATAGAAATTATATATATATATATACATACATACATACATACATAGTCATGGCCAAAAATATCAGCACCCTTGGTAAATATGATCAAAGAAGGCTGTGAAAATTAATCTGCATTGTTAATCCTTTTGATCCTTTATTTAAAAAAAAAAAAATCACAAAAATCTAACCTTTCATTGGATAAAAAGAATTTAAAATGGAGGGAAATATTATTATGAAATAAATGTTTTTCTCTAATACACGTTGGACACAATTATTGGCACCCCTAGAAATTCTTATGAGTAAAATATCTCTGAAGTATATTCCCATTCATATTCACAATTTTGAGCACTCCAGGGTGATTATGAACATGAAATTATCCAGCCATGGAAATATGAATAGGAGGGAAAACAAAGCCCAAATTCCCTTAATCATCCATCACAATGAGAAAAACCAAAGAATATATTTCTGATGTGCAGCAAAAGATAATTGAGCTTCACAAATTAGTGAAGTGGCTTTAAGAAAAGAGCTAGAACAGTGAAAATTCCCATTTCCACCATCAGGCCAATAATTAAGAATTTCCAATCAACATAAAATGTTAGGAAACTGTCTGGAAGAGGACGTGTGTCTATATCATCCTAATGCACGGTGAGAAGGAGAGTTTGAGCGGCTAAAGACTCTCCAAGGACCACAGCTGGAGAACTGCAGAAAATAGTTGAGTCTCAGGGTCAGAAAACCTTAAAAAAATTGTCAAACAGCATCTACATCAGCACATGTTGTTTGAGAGGGTTTCAAGAAAAATTCTCCTCGCTCATCCAAAAACTCCAGCATATTCAGTTATCAGACACGACTGGAACTTCAAATGGGACTGACTTCTATGGTCAGATGAAACTAAAAAATGAGCTTTTTAGCAGCAAACACTCAAGATGGGTTTGGTGAACACAGGGATAAAAAGTACTCATGTGTACAATGAAATATACTGCTGTATTTTTGATATTGTGGGCCTATATTTCTGCTGGAGGTCCTGGGCATCTTGTTTAGACGCATGGCATCATGGATTCTATCAAATACCAACAGATAAAAAAATCAATAAGTGACCGACTCTGTTAGAAATCTTATAATGGGCCATGTTTGGATCTTCCAACCTTACAATAATCCAAACACAAACCTCAAAAACAACACAAAAATGGGTCACTGAGCACAAACCAAGCTTCTGCTGGTCATTCCAGTCCTCTGACCTGAACCCTGTAGAAAATGAGTGAACTGAAGAGAAGAAGCATCAACATGGAGCTGGGAATCTAAAGCGTCTGGAGTGATTCTGGATGAAGGAATGGTCTCTGATCTCTTGTCAGGTGTTCTCTAACCTCATCAGGCATTATAGGAGAACATTTAGAGCTGTTAAACTGGCAAATGGAGGTTTCAAAAGGTACTGAATAAAAGGGTGCCATTAATTGTGGCCAATGTGTATTAGAGAAAAACATTTATTTCATAATAATATTTCCCCCATTTTAAATTCTTATTATCCAATGAAAGGTTAGATTCTTGTGAATTTTTTAAATAAAAGATCAAAAGGATTAACAATGCAGATTAATTTTCATAGCCTTCTTTGATCGTATTTACCAAGGGTGCCGATATTTTTGGCCATGACTGTGTATATATATATATATATATATATATATATATATATATATATATATATATATATATAATAAAAACTTTCCAATATTTGCCGATATTTTTGGCCATGACTGTGTATATATATATATATATATATATATATATATATATATATATATATATATATATATATAATAAAAACTTTCCAAAATTTCAAATTTCTTATCAGAAAATAAGAATGAAGAATGAATCCGACTTCAATGCACTTTTCAAAACAACAAAAAGAGTATCAAAGGGTTTGTTTTAATGACAAACTAGTTTTCAAAATGTACCAATTTAACAATTAGCAAAAAAGTTGAAAAATATACTGAAATACTGAATACAGAAATCATGTGTTTGTGTTGTTTTCTGCTGATTAAGGGAGAATTTGAGACACACAAATGATTATCAAAAGCAAAAAAGCTATGAAATACATCATATTTAGTAAGAAAGTGTGATGTGCTCCAGGAAAACACACACTATTTTTGGAATCAGCTGCTCAAAATTAGTCAGAAACAAGCACTGATTTCATTCAGCAGGTAAGACGCAGAGCTGTGTAAAATAAAATATTAAAAAAAACTTGAAACTGAAATCACACTGGTACCAGACATGTTGAGGGAGGCCATCTTGGCTGGTGGGACACAAGAGAAGAAGTTCTCCATTCCAGAATAAATGAAGGCGCTGCAGGACATCAGCATCTGCTCGAGATCTGCGAGACTGAGAGAGAAGCGTCACTTTCACACATTAATACTCCCAATAAAACCCAGCTCCTATAAATATCTGTTTCTCAGGCCTGAAGCTTCAGCACCAGCTGAGTCAGGAGCGTGAGGAGAGTTTGAGAGAGATTCAGACCTGCGTTTGCGATCGTGGCCCATGAATCCTTCCCACAGAGGTGTAAATTGCGATGCGTATGTGTCGAGGATCTTCCTCATGATCTCCGCCGGACTGCTGGACTCTGAACAATCCAGATGAGATGAAAGAGTTAGTGCAACATAAAAAATCAACTCTGCCATCATTTTACAATCCAAACTTCTTTGAGGATTTGTGAACAATGTTTGCAAAAAAGTGACTTTTTTAATACAATGGAATCAAAGTGGCAATGGACACAGTTTGTCTGAATATGCATAAAGAATGAATGAGGTTTGAGAGCTTTGAAAAACACTTGCATACATTATGTTTTAATGTCATTATTATAAAAGTGTGCATCTGAAAAACTATATTTAAAAAATCTCAAATTAAGTCTTATCTCAAAAATGTCTCAAATTAGACAAATTTAGGTTTTTGCAACTGATTAAAAAGGTTACAACTAGTCTTACAGAACGAAATTAGATGACTTAGTCAAAGCAGTTGATGCAACAGGTCACTGAAGAGCAGAAATAAGTTTCTTCTGATCACTAAGGCTGCATTTATTTAATCAAAAATACAGTAAAAATTGTGAAAAATGATTACAATTTAAAATAAGTGTTTTGTATCTGAATATATTGTAAAATGTAATTTATTTCTGTGATGCGCAGCTGGATTTTCAGCATCATTACTCCAGTCTTCAGTGTCACATGATCCTTCTGAAATCATTCTAATATGCTGATTTGCTGCTCAAGAAACATTTCTGATTATTATCAATGTTGAAAATGCCCAATATTTTTGTGGAAACTGTGATCCATTTTATTTTTCAGGATTCACAGATGAATAGAAAGTTCAAAAGAACAGCATTTATTTTTTAACATTATGAATCCCTTTACTGTCACTTTTGATCAATTTATTGCATCCTTACTGAAGAAAAGTATTCATTTTTTAGGTTTTATTGTGAATAATTCATCAGTGCATCTTTTGTCTTCATAATATTTCAATGCAATATTCATTTTTACCCAGAAATCTCACATTACAGAAGCTCAAACTAATTCCACTCACCATCCTGCTTTCCATCATCTTTCTCCAGGGCATCAACTACATCTTAAAGCCTGTGTTAAGAATACATTTCTCCAAACTATTAACCACGTTCAGTCACTTTGCAAGCAGCTAATGCAATAAAACGGTCCGAAAGGCAATGCATAAGCCGCTGACATTTCACACTTATCACAGACGCCTGTGAGATGGAAAATGAAGGTAGTTTAAAGCGAAGGATACATCTGAACCTGTGTGTGTCCACTGGGACGGTGTTTGGCGGCAGGACACGATTGACTGGTGCCTGCAGAAGAAAGTGCATCCTTAAAGGTCACTTAATGCAAACTTAAGAGGAGAAACTGAAGAAGAGAATGTCTGATGGAGTCCTCTAGGAAAACGCATTATATAATTGCCTGAAAGAGGCTGGTTAAAAGGGAAGGATGGAGAAATTAAACATCTAAACGTGAAGGCCGCTAAAGCAATATTGCATTTCTATCAGCGTCCGCCAGACTCGTTTAGAAACTCACCGCTTTAATTCCTCGGCTTTGATCGCTTCTCCCCTTGACTCCTCTGCCACCTTTGGCCTCCTTTTTATTGTCACTTTCAACTGTCAGCAACGAGAAAGATTATTAAAACGGGAAATAACTGTCTGGAAAACAAGCGGCCTGCCAAACTCTGCCTAAAAAGGCCAGCGACATTTAATGTGTTTGCTGTGTTCGCTTGTACTTCAGTAATGTGAATTTACGACCTCCAGTAAAAGTCACGTAAACACATTACAGTTTTGAAGTAAACACTATCACATTAAAATGTGAATTTTTTTGATTTCTTTAAACTCAGACATGTAAACCGTTTACTCAGATAATAATAGGGTGCATGTTATTGCTTGATCATTTCAATCAGGGCGTATTAAAGCCAACATGCAATCAGAAAATGTTCTGTGAGCAGATCTAGTTATTCATTCAAAACATATGAAACGAATTATAGCTTCAAATTATAGAGGCAAACACACTGTATTACAGGAATAGTTCACCCATAAATGAAAATGTGATGAAAATGTGCTCACCCTTTGCCCATTCAAGATGTATTTGAGTTTGTTTCTTCATCAGATTTGTAGAAATGTGTCTCAGCAATGGATGCTCTGCAGTGAATGGGTGCCGTCAGAATGAGAGTCCAAACAGCTGATAAAAACATCACAATAATCCACAAGTAATCCACAGCACTCCAGTCCATCAGTTAACATCTGGAGAAGACAAAAGCTGAAACAAATCCAGCATTAAGATGTTTTTAACTCAAATATGAGTCCATAATCCATAATAACTCTTCCTCCAGTGAAAAAGTGTTCTGGTCTGAATCAGGAGAGAAATCTGCACAGATCAAGCACTGTTTACAAGACAAAACAGCTCTGAACTTTCATATGAGCATGTGGCTGGATTTTGATGTGAGAGACGACAGCAGATGCACTTTTTCACTGGAGGAAGAGTTATTATGGATTATGGACTCGTGTTTTAGTTAAAAACATCTTAATGCTGTATTTGTTTCAGCTTTTGTCTTCTCCAGATGTTAACTGATGGACTGGAGTACTGTGGATTACTTGTGGATTATTGTGATGTTTTTATCAGCTGTTTGGACTCTCATTCTGACGGCACCCATTCACTGCAGAGCATCCATTGATGAGACACTGATGCAGTGACACATTTCTACAAATCTGATGAAGAAACAAACTCATCCTAATCTCAGATGGCCTGAGATTGGGTACATTTTCAGCAAATATCAATTTTTAGATGAACTATTCTTTTAAGCACGACCTAAAGAATGAAACATCAAAAAGTGTTATGAACACTTTCAAAACCTCCAAAGACTACAAAGAGAGAGGAAGAATGAAAAGATAAATAGAGAAACACAGACACATAAACAACTGGTGAAGATGGAAAATATAATCCACAAAACCTCATAAAAGGACAAGAGAAGAAAAGTGCTTGAAAAAACAGTGTTTGTGCCAGTTATAAATGACGAGGAAAATAAACTTTGCTAACAGCATGAATAAGATTAGAATAATATTGAATTTCCTCATTGTACGCTTAATGTTTTATGCAAATATGGCATAAAATAACAAATATCTCCTTTAGTAAGTACTGTGTGGCTCTGTCTTCCTGACATAACGCTAAAATATGAATGTTCAGATTATGCTAATAAACGTCCCACATGATAATGTGTCTTTTCACTTTCATATGAGCATGAACACACTAAAGTGCTTGTGGACTGATATTTTACACCCTGAAAAATGACTGTAAAAACTGAAAAATACAAGTGCAATCATTTGCATATGACATTTTAGTGCTGAGGTCCGGAGAAGTGGGGCATAACTATTCAAAGAAAAATATAAATGTTAAACGTTAAGAGCTAACATTCCTATTAAATATTCAAATCCTTTTCACAGATGTCCAGCACCTATAATGATCAACATCTGAGTCATAGAAAGTGTGCTCGCTGAGAAACATCATTGCTGTGACACCTTGACAAATAATGCTGATCTCTCTATCAACACATAAATTGCTTGTGAGCACGTTTCAAACAGGTTTGTCGTGGAGTATTTCATGCTAATAATATTTGCTAAGGCTGTTATTAGATCTTCAACCCCAAAACATCTTGAATATAAGTCACAGCATAAAACATGTTCTGAAAGAGAAATATTATGGGATATTGATATTTAATTTTAATTATAATGTGTGTTGGCACAAAAACACTTGCTGTTAAAGACATAATAATTGACATAATATATATCTGTCTGATTTTCCATTTGTTGACATGGTTAGATTCAGATGGTTAAATATAATTTATTAAGCCGGGTTTCCACCTTAGAAAAAAATCACCATATTTATTATTTAAAAATATGATATTAACCATATCATATAATAAATTTAGTTATGGCTACTACTGAAAAGCCACATTAAATTATTATGGGATCTCCTTCAAAGCATTCAGAATGTTTACTTTTGTATTTATAAAATGATCATTTTAGTAAATTATATAGTATTTGTACAATATACATATACACACACACACACACATACACATATATACATATACATACATATACATATATATATATATATATATATATATATATATATATATATATATATACACACATATACATATATATATATATATATATATATATATATATATATATATATATATACATATATATATATATATACATATATATATATATATACATATATATATATATATACATATATATATATATATATATATATACATATATATATATATACATACATATATACACACATATATACATATACATATATATATATGCACATATATATATATATACACATATACACACATATATATATATATATATATATATATATATATACACACACACACGTTTTTTATTAAACATTTTAGTAAAGTATTCATTTAGATATTATGCAACACTTTTATTATTTTATTATTTATTTTTCCATACTATGTGTTGCTTGATGTAAACAAAAAACAAATGAATAAATAAATAATTGCAATCATAGACTATAAGAGTAATGAAAAGCCCATTTTGTCAAGGAATTTCCTTAATTTGCTCAGTTACAGTGTTGTTTTTATTAATATTTTGAATAAGTTATTTTTTCACATTTTCATTTTAGATTCATTTTTCTAATATGTATACATTAGTTTCATTAATTTTTGAGTTTAAGTTGTAAATGTTTTTCGTGGTTTAGTTTTAGTTAATTATATGCACTGTAAAAATTCAACTATTTAAAAATAAATATTTATAATACATTTATAAAAACTATTAAAATATACAAATATGAATAAAATCATTAGAACGTAAATAAAAAAAAAATTATTGCACTGCTTCAGTGAAGGAGCAGCATATAGTGAATAAAGGACATTTCTGTTTCAGTAGCGACAGACATTCACAACTCTGTAACAGTAAGAATTTTACATGCAATTTAATGCAAGTCCCAGACAATGAATTGGTGTGAAATCACCTTGCCCTAAAGACACAGCGCTGGAACAGCCGCCACTGGGGATCGAATCCATGACCTTCTGTGTCTCGGCCCATTTCTCAATTCATGAGGCTCCACTGCCCCATATATGAGGACCTACTTATAATAGGTAAGAGCGTGGCCTAATTATTCTGTGTGTGGCTATTTTCAGCCTGGTTTCCGTCTCGGACATTATAAATGTGAGAGATATGTGATAACCGCCTGACAGAGTGTGTTGTTTGCCTGACAGACAGTAAAGCAGAAGATAAACGCGTCCCATGAGGCCCATCAGTCATATTGAGCTGAAGACCCACACAGATTCATCTCCACCATCAGTCCAGAACTGCCCTTAATATCACTCTTACGGTTTCTTTGTCACTTTCTGTTCCCTTCTTTAACATGTTTGAAGTCTAAATGTGTTTGAATCAGCTGGGTCTAGTTATTCAAAAAGTTTAATCTGGATCAGAATGATCTGGATTTGGAAATCCCTTGTTTTTTTATGCAGGATCAGGTAATCCATCTCTTTTGTGCTGTTTTTTTCAAAGCAACATTAGATCGATCTTCCTGATCCAGATTACCAAATCCAGATTTCCAGTGCTCTAAATGTGACTACAGGCCGCTAGTGTTTGGATCTGAAGACACAGAAAACAGCTCAATAAAATGATACAAACATCCTCCTCCATTTTCAGTTTCATCTGACCAACAACAAATAAAAAAAAATCTAAATAAATAAATGAATAAATAAATAAATAACTAAATATTTATATATTATAATAAGGCATGCAATTTTTTATAAACCGCTTTCAACTGGTTTAATTATAAATGGATGATATTGACTATTTTATGGGGTCAAAACCTTTTCTTTTTTTATTTTAATTTTACTTTACTAAATAGGTTTAATAGACAAAAATGAATTAAGTGCAATATAAATTTCATTTCTAGATTTTTTTATTTTTTATTTTAAAAATGGTCAAATATTATGTTTGAATAATGTAATACATGCATACATATAAATACACACACACATATATATATATATATATATATATATATAAATATACAGTGGGGCAAAAAAGTATTTAGTCAGCCACCAATTGTGCAAGTTCTTCCACTTAAAAAGATGAGAGAGGCCTGTAATTTTCATCATAGGTATACCTCAACTATGAGAGACAAAATGAGAAAAAAAAAAAAAAAAAATCCAGAAAATCACATTGTAGGATTTTTAAACAATTTATTTGCAAATTATGGTGGAAAATAAGTATTTGGTCAATAACAAAATTTCATCTCAATACTTTGTTATATACCCTTTGTTGGCAATGACAGAGGTCAAACGTTTTCTGTAAGTCTTCACAAGGTTTTCACACACTGTTGCTGGTATTTTGGCCCATTCCTCCATGCAGATCTCCTCTAGAGCAGTAATGTTTTGGGGCTGTCGCTGGACAACACGGACTTTCAACTCCCTCCAAAGATTTTCGATGGGGTTGAGATCTGGAGACTGGCTAGGCCACTCCAGGACCTTGAAATGCTTCTTACGAAGCCACTCCTTCGTTGCCCGGGCGGTGTGTTTGGGATCATTGTCATGCTGAAAGACCCAGCCACGTTTCATCTTCAATGCCCTTGCTGATGGAAGGAGGTTTTCACTCAAAATCTCACGATACATGGCCCCATTCATTCTTTCGTTTACACGGATCAGTCGTCCTGGTCCCTTTGCAGAAAAACAGCCCCAAAGCATGATGTTTCCACCCCCATGCTTCACAGTAGGTATGGTGTTCTTTGGATGCAACTCAGCATTCTTTCTCCTCCAAACACGACAAGTTGAGTTTTAACCAAAAAGTCGGTTTCATCATTCTCCCAATCCTCTTCTGGATCATCCAAATGCTCTCTAGCAAACTTCAGTCGGGCCCGGACATGTACTGGCTTAAGCAGGGGGACACGTCTGGCACTGCAGGATTTGAGTCCCTGGCGGCGCAGTGTGTTACTGATGGTAGCCTTTGTTACTTTGGTCCCAGCTCTCTGCAGGTCATTCACTAGGTCCCCCCGTGTGGTTCTGGGATTTTTGCTCACAGTTCTTGTGATCATTTTGACCCCACGGGGTGAGATCTTGCGTGGAGCCCCAGATCGAGGGAGATTATCAGTGGTCTTGTATGTCTTCCATTTTCTAATAATTGCTCCCACAGTTGATTTCTTCACACCAAGCTGCTTACCTATTGCAGATTCAGTCTTCCCAGCCTGGTGCAGGTCTACAATTTTGTTTCTGGTGTCCTTTGACAGCTCTTTGGTCTTGGCCATGGTGGAGTTTGGAGTTGGACTGTTTGAGGTTGTGGACAGGTGTCTTTTATACTGATATCGAGTTCAAACAGATGCCATTAATACAGGTAACGAGTGGAGGACAGAGGAGCCTCTTAAAGAAGAAGTTACAGGTCTGTGAGAGCCAGAAATCTTGCTTGTTTGTAGGTGACCAAATACTTATTTTACCGAGGAATTTACCAATAAATTCTTTAAAAATCCTACAATGTGATTTTCTGGATTTTTTTTTTCTCATTTTGTCTCTCATAGTTGAGGTATACCTATGATGAAAATTACAGGCCTCTCTCATCTTTTTAAGTGGGAGAACTTGCACAATTGGTGGCTGACTAAATACTTTTTTGCCCCACTGTGTATATATATATATATATATATATATATATAAACACACACACACACACACTACATGATACAAACATTGTAATATTTGCTCAATCTTAAATTTTTGACACATTTTATTTCTGAAATCCATGCTAAATCCAGAACAATCCTGAATTTCTGAATCAAATTTATCTCTATTTATTATCTTCTACTAAAAATGTTTTGAACACATACTGAAGGTTTGATCCAGATCAAAAACAAAACTGGATTATCTCATTTAATCCAATTTCTGAATCCTTTTGTTTTCTGTTTTTCTTTTCAATGACCCATTTTCAAGATTTGATCCAATCTGAGAGCCAAAATCTGAAAAAAAATTATTTTGAACATGTTTTCGGATGAATGGTGTTCATTAGTGAAAAGCAAAGATCGTGATCTGACCTTCAAATGTGTCAAAATAAGTGTTTAGTTTGTACTAGTTTTGCCAAACGTTTAGTTTGTGAAGTGTGTTTGCAGTGACATTCAGACATGTGAAGTGTGTCTGAAGTGTCCTGATGTCCTTCAGTGTACTTACACTTTGCCCTGCCAGTTTGAGAGAGAAACACAGAGTTTATTGTCACGTCTCACAGCTCTAAACCTTCCCTTCCTTTAATCCAGTCAGCGGTGTATGGAAACGCCAGTCCTCGACGGGTAAGAGCGCTCAGAAAGCCTTCGAGTGTCAGCACGTTTAGTTTTTAATTTGTCACTTTACACGCAGAAGCCGAGCACGAGTTAAAAATGAATCAATTAATTACGCAAATAAAAATGTAAAATGTGTCCCGAATGCAACGGCACATTTGAATTTGAAAGAGATTGCAGGTCGTAAATCCTGAATGAAACGGATTAAACTCCTACAGAAATACCTCTGGATGTATTTAGGTTCCTGCCTGTCGTCATTTTTCTTCTTTATCTTTACTGCGTTCAGGGACTTAAAAACTTCTGAAAACTGTTTAGCAGACAGTGATGAGCAGAACTCAGAGACGCTGAAATCTCTCTGGCAATACCAGGAAAACACACTACAAAATAAACAACTATTCAGCCGATTCCCTGAAACACCTGAAGGTCAGTTCAGGATGTTTACTGTTCACTGTACTGTAGATGTGCACTATTGTACCTGAAAACATCCCACAGATGATTTCATGATGGTATTTACCATTTATATTTAGTCAAGTCCCAGTTTAACACAGTACAAATAGCAAGGATTTTTTAAAATTTATAATAAATAAAACAAAAACTAGAAGATAGAACAGAAAAAGAATAAAGAATGCTAGTGTTATTAGATCATTTTTTTATAAATAAAAAGAAAACAAGCAGATGGAATAGAAAAAAAATAGAGAACGCTAGTGTTAGAGGGTTCATAGTTTTTTTGTTTTTGAAAAAAAAGAAAAGTAGTAGAATAGAGATAGAATAAAGAGTGCAAGTCTTAGAGGGTCAAGTTTTTTAAATAAATAAATAAGAAAGAAAACAAGTAGATAAAATAGAAATAGAGAGTGCGAGTGTTAGAGGCTCAAGTTGTTTAAAATAAATAAATAAATAAATAAATAAAAGAAAACAATTAGAAAAAATAGAAATAGAATAGAGAGTGCAAGTGTTAAAGGGTCAAGTTTTTTTAAATAAATAAATCTAAATAAAACAAGTAGATAAAACAGAAATAGAATAGAGTGTGCGAGTGTTAGAGGCTCAAGTTTTTTTTAAATAAATAAATAAATAAATAAATAATAAAAGAAAACAACTAGAAAAAATATAAATAGTATAGAGAGTGCAAGTGTTAAAGGGTCAAGTTTTTAAAATAAATAAATAAATCAAAAGAAAACAAGTAGATAAAATAGAAATAGAATAGAGTGTGTAAGTGTTAGAGAGTCAAGTTTTTTTTAAATAAATAAATAAATAAAAAGAAAACAAGGAGATAAAATAGAAATAGAACAGAGAGTGCAAGTGTTAAAGGGTCAAGGTTTTTTTTAAATAAATAAATAAATGAAAAGAAAACAAGTAGATAAAACAGAAATAGAATAGAGAGTGCAAGTGTTAAAGGGTCAAGTTTTTTTTAAATAAATAAAAGAAAACAATTAGAAAAAAATAGAAATAGAATAGAGAGTGCAAGTGTTAAAGGGTCAAGTTTTTTTTAAAATAAATACATAAAAAGAAAACAAGTAGATAAAATAGAAATAGAATAGAGTGTGTGAGTGTTAGAGGCTCAAGTTTTTAAAAAAAAATAAATAAATAAAAGAAAACAATTAGAAAAAATAGAAATAGAATAGAGAGTGCAAGTGTTAGAGAGTCAAGTTTTTTAAATAAATAAATAAATAAAAAGAAAACAAGATGATAAAATAGAAATAGAATAGAGTGTGCAGGTGTTAAAGGGTCAAGTTTTTTAAATAAATAAATAAATAATAAATAAAAAGAAAACGTAGATAAAATAGAAATAGAATAGAGAGTGCAAGTGTTAAAGGGTCAAGTTTTTTTAAATAAATAAATCAAAAGAAAACAAGTAGATAAAATAGAAATAGAATAGAGTGTGCAAGTGTTAGAGAGTCAAGTTTTTTTTAACATAAATAAATAAATAAATAGAAAACGGAGATAAAACAGAAATAGAACAGAGAGTGCTAGTGTTACAGGCTGAAGACTTTCAGAAACACAAAATGAGCACAAACACACTTTTCTAGCAAAACATTTGAGAAAAAGAAGCTTTGAAATGCTAAAACTACTGACAATTAAGACAAAAAGTGACACTTTGTGTGTTGAATGTGATGAACTACACACTACAGGTTTTCATGCATTTACTAATCAATGAGTGAGATTTAATCAGATGCAATGTGTGAAATATATTCTGATGAACATGAATGTGGTGGAGTGTTTGATTGATGTTTCGCTGCATGATTTGTCATTACCAGGCCTAGAGGGAATCTGTGGAGTTTTTTGTGTCTTCTGCGCTGATTTTGGTGGAAAATCTGCAGAATGGATTTAAATATGCAAGAATTCATTAACTGTAATGCACTCTTATTGGCAGTTGAAAGCATTTTTTTTCCTTACTAATCAATGAGTCTATCGACTGTGAATATCAAATAAATTTATTTATGGATTAATTTTGTTATTTATTTTCATTACATTTATTATTTATTTTTAATAAATGTAATTATATATATATATATATATATATATTTTTTTTTTTTATTAAATTACATTTAAATACTTTTAAAAATAATTACAAATTAATAATAAATCAAAATTATGTTAACGAGGGAGTTTTCTCCTTTTTTTCTGCATTATTGCTGTTTGAATATTACTGATGACATTACAGACATCTTGTGCAATGAAGCCTGCGATTGCCCTTGTATTTTGCATCATGAAACCACAAGCAAGTTTATATACTTATTTGATGGTTTTGTGCGTTCATGTGTTTTTTGTGTGCACAAAATTTCATCATGCATGTGTGGAAAATATATCTTCCTATGCTCAGAATTGATTTAGAATTCTTAAACATGAATGCATTGGATAATCAAGTTTTCTCAATCCAAGACACATTCTGCACTGGAGGAACCTGAGATCTTGCATGATTGTGATACATGAATCAGACCATATGAAGTCTGAAACACATTTCAGGCACCGTCTTTAGGCTCCTTCACAGCATCAGAAGAGATGGAAGGTGTTTAGTATGAACTCACCTGCTTCATCCGTCTGTAGTCGTGCATGAAGAACCTGCAGAGACAAATCTCGAGATACAGAGCCAATGCCATCCATCTGCAAGATGCTCAACGATTCTAAAGGAAACTCCAACAGCATCCGGTCAGCGAGAATGACCACAGAATCACCAGGATCTGCAGAACACACACATACAGACATTCAGCAAATGAAAGCCTATAAATGACGCAGTGAATTGATTAAGATGGACAGCGAGTGGGTTAAGTTTAGGAACATGCAGCTAGAAGTGACATTTTGGCAAATTAAAACAAACCTGATGACCAGAGAAAACAAACATGAGAGACTAATGTACAATCCAGCTAGAGGCTGGATCACTCGAGTCAAAAACAAAAAGCAGTTTTAAGCATCAAAACAATGAAAGTTTGATATAACTTTTTTTTTTTTTTTCATAAATAGATAGAATAGAATGTGTGCTGTTTAATTTTTTTTTCTGAGCAAAAAATAATTGCATATATTTTTACTGTGATATACATAAATGTCATTCAGTATAACAATAGTTCTTATAACTAAAAATCTTGTCAGAATCATTAGATGACTTTAAAAGACTATTTAATGATCACAGTGCAGCCTTAAAATACTAATTAATTGTCATTTTAAATATTTATCAATCTTTGTCACTATCCATCAAAACATTAGGTTTTACTCATTTGTCAGTAAGATGTTTTTAATCATTAGAAATATAATAAAATTTTATATTTTCACTTTATATGTATTTTAATAAGTGCAGGTGACAATAAGTATGTTGTTTCATTTTTATATAAATATATCTGTTACACTCAGTGATGATGAACATTATTTCACCCATATTTTGACATTTTATTTTCACAAAGGCTATCTGAAACATTAAAGTAGACACTTTACTTGCATTTAACATGCTTTTTATGCATATAAAATCATTTTTGCAAATTTAATTCGATGTAGACACCAAAATGGGACGTCTCTTCTTTGACTCTCTACTTAAAATCAAATACACTGGTGTTGAAAAGTTTGAAATTTAAGCAAGATAAAAATTTAATTAAATAAAAATATCAATACACAATGGACAGACGAACCTGGACTGTGTATTTGTTGGACATCATCTCGATGGAACTCTCAACTTCTCGTATACATGGATCTAATGTGAAAACTGTAAATTTATGGCATTCAGCCTTTAATTTTGTGTAATCTTTTCTAAAATCTTTGTAAAAAATTATTTTATTATTTATTTATCTATTAATATTAATTAATTTAATATTAATGAATAAATTATTTATTTATTTATTTTATTTTTGGGGGTGGGATGGGTTGGGATGGGTTCTGAATTTGCACAGTTGCTTTTTGTTTTTTGCTGCTGTTCCCAGAGGAAAATTTAATAAAAAGTTGTTAACAAAAAATAAATAAATAAATAAAACCAGTAAAAATTGTGAAATATTATTACAATTTAAGATAGCGGTTTTCTATGTGAATATCTGTTAAACTGTAATTTATTTCTGTGATCAAAGCTGAATTTTCAGCATCATTACTCCAGTCTTCAGAGTCACATGATCTTCAGAAATCATTCTAATATGCTGATTTGCTGCTCAAGAAACATTTCTGATTATTAGCAATGTTGAAAACAGTTAAAACACCATTCTATGGTCAGAGTGTGTTGATGTTTTTGGTGTTTGTGGGTGTTTTGTACCTGGCAGAGGTTTATCGTCCTTGTCTTTGGCTCGGGCCGATGTGGTGGAGATGGATGGAGAGTGAACGCTGTGATAAGACGATAAGAAGAGGAAATGAGAGAGAAGATGAGGGCAGACGAGAGAGACGTGTTAAAACTGCTGCAAACAAAAGCCACATTTATAGATACATTAACTTGTTACCAGTACAAACACCTGATAAATGCGTATGTACACTACCAGTCGAAAGTTTTTGAACAGTAAGATTTTTAATGTTTTTAAAGAAGTCTCTTCTGCTCACCAAACCTGCATTTATTTGATCCAAAGCAATGTTCCCTCTAATTTTTCTCTATTGGCCGGACATTTTGGCCACCTGAGCAAAAACATTCTTTATACCAGACCTGTACAGCACGCGCACAAAAAAGTGTGTAACTTTTAACTTTAATGTGCTATTCATATTTGATTTGACCCTTGATGTAACTAAATGATGTACATTTTAGGTTATCTGAGAAAACATTTTTACAGTACAATACACTGCCGTTCAAAAGTTTGGGATCAGTACATTTTTTTAAAGAAGTTTCTTAGGTTCATCAAGGCTGTATATTTGATAAAAAATACTAAATAATATTTCACAAAATAATATTGTGAAATATTATTGCAATTTAAAATAAAAGTTTTCTATTTTAATATACACTCTTAAAAATAAAGGTGCTTAAAATGTTCTTCAAGCGATGCCATAGAAGAACCATTTTTGGTTCCACAAAGAACCATTCAGTCAAAGGTTCTAGAAGCATCTCTTTCTTACCTTTTTATAATCTGAAGAACCTTCTTTCACCACAAAGAAGCTTTTGTGAAACAGAAAGGTTCTTCAGATGTTAAAGGTTCTTTATGGAACCATTTAGACTAAAAGGTTCTTCTGTGGCATCGTGAAGCACCTTTATTTGTAAGAGTATACTTTAAAATATAATTTATTCCTGTGAAGCAAAGCTGAATTTTCAGTGTCACATGATCCTTCAGAAATCATTCTAATATGCTAATTTATAATCAATGTTGGAAAAAGTTGTGCTGCTTAATATTTTTTGGGACCTGTGATATTTTTCAGGATTCTTTGGGAAATAAAAAGTTAAAAAGAACAGTGTTTATTCAAAATAGAAATTTTGTGTTACAATATACACTACTATTCAAAAGTTTGGGGTCAGTAATTTTTTTTTTCTTATTTATAATTTTTTTTTTTCAGCAAGGATGTGTTAAATGGATAAAAAGTGATAGTAAAGACTTATATTGTTAGATAATATTTATATTTTTAATTGCTGTTCTTTTTAACTTTTTATTAGCCTAATCAAAGAATCAAAGAAAAAAGGTTCCAAAAAATATTTAGCAGCACAACAGTTTCAACACTGATAATAAATCAGTATATTAGAGTGATTTCTGAAGGATCATGTGACACTGAAGACTGGAGTAATGATGCTGAAAATACAGCTTTCCAGCTTTACAGGAATACACTATATTTTAAAATATATTAAAATAGAAAACCAATATTAGAAATTGCAATAGCCTAAGAGTTCACAATATTACTGGGTTTTTTTTCTGTATTTTGATCAAATTAAATACAGCCTTGATGAGCATAAGTGACTCCATTAAAAACAAGGTCAATTATTTATTAGGTTTATAATATAGGCCTAACATAATATAATATAATATCAAAACAACTGAAGCATTTAAACTGCTAGAAGAGAATAGAAAACAAACTGAAGCATTTAAACTGAGATCTGTGAGTTAAATATTTAAAAAAAAGAAAAAAAAAGCAAACGTGAACGTGAATTCTTATATATCTATCTAAACATCGCTATGAAGTGTAGTTTGCACAATACACCTGTGTGTGACTGTAAATGTCTCAGAGTTTTGTTACCGTTCTGTGCCCATCATCCGCTATTTCCAGCACTTAATCAAGCCACTCTTCTTTAATACATGAGGACGTTTTATTTCACATGACACTGCGTTAGCGTTGGCACTCGATTTGAGCTATTTAGTCCGCAACCATTGAAGTATTCGGTTTCTACAGCGACTCATTTGTCGCACATCAATCTCTTTCTATGAAACCTGCAGCAGCTCTATAGCAGTTTACCCGAGCATTGCAATTCTTTTGTTTTTACTAGAATACAATCAAATGGCTTTCCCAACTCATTTTTACGTGTGCGCGGCACATTATTTCTCTGCGCAGCCGCGTGCGCGCAGTTTAGAGGGAACATTGATCCAAAGTACAGCAAAAACAGTAACATTTTGAAATATTACTATTTACAATAACTGTTTTCTATTTGAATATATTTTAAAATAAGTAATTTATTTCTGTGATTTCAAAGCTGATTTTTTTAATCATTCTAATATTCTGATTTGCTGCTCAAAAAACATTTATTATTATTATTATTATTATTATTATGTTGAAAACTGCTGAGTAGATTTTTTTCAGGATTCTTTGATGAATAGAAAGTTCAGAAGAACAGCATTTATCTGAAATAAAAATCTTTTGTAACATTATAAATGTCTTTATCATCAATTTTGATCAATTTAAAGCATCCTTGCTAAATAAAAGCATTAATTTCTATAATTGCCTCCCACCAAAAAAAAAAAAAAAAAGCTTTTGAATGGTACAGTGTATAATGTTACAAAAGATTTTTATTTCAGATAAATGCTGATCTTTGGATCTTTCTATTCATCAAAGAATCCTGAAAAAAAAATGTACTCAACTGTTTTCAATATAACAATAACCAGAAATATTTCTTGAGCAGCAAATCAGCATATTAGAATGATTTCTGAAGATCATGTGACACTGAAGACTGGAGTAATGATGCTGAAAATTCAGCTTTGATCACAGGAATAAATTACACTTTAACAGATATTCACATAGAAAACAGTTATTTTAAATAGTAAAAATATTTCAAAATGTTACTGTTTCTCTGTACTTTGGATCAAATAAATGCAGGCTTGGTGAGCAGAAGAGACTTATTTAAAAAACATAAAAAATCTTACTGTTAAAAAAGTTTTGACTGG
>CM077243.1:1259365-1307467 GCA_039654775.1 Spinibarbus caldwelli
ATCTGTTAACTTAAAATGATGCAACTCTATTTTTTATGGTAGAATCCTGGCACCCACAAACTTCAACTTTAGTACCCAGCAAAAGACAAAAACCACATGCATACAATATGTACATTCATATGCACAAAATGACATGCATAATATGCTGCCGGAAGAGTTCTCATGCATATGAATGGAAAGTGCAGTGTGAGTGGCTCTGAATGCGGTCTGAGGAGGTTTGTATCATTAACAGGCTGTCATTGCAGTACCTTGGAGAGAGCCTTGAGCTCTTGGTTCACTGCTGTCAGAGCGTCACTGGGTCTGTGACCCTGAGAAGAGAGCAGGTTCCTCCGCAGGTTCATCAGAGCACACACCTGAGACTCTCTGACGCTGGAGCAGATCGACTGCAGGACAGATGACATCTCAGCACAGCACACGCCGCTCTGAGATCAGATCGCATGACTCTAATGAGCAATAATCATCCATTCAAACATACAGCCACCAGAACATTACATCAAAAATGTCCAAAGAAAAAGCAATTACAATTAAGGCTGCAAAACGATTAATCGCGATTAATCGGCTCAAAATAAAGGTTTATGTCTATATACTATATGTGTGTGTACTGTATATATTTACAATTAGTCATTTAGCAGACACTTTTATCCAAAGCAACTTACAAATGAGGAGAACAATAGAAGCAATCAAAACTAACAAAAGAGCAACAATATGCGAGTGCTATAACAAGTCTCAGACTAACGCAGCACACGTAGCAAGGTTTTTTATTTTTATATTTATTATGTTTATATAAACACACACACATACATGTATATATTAAAGAAAAATATGTTAGATTTATATGTAAAATATTTATTTATATATATAATATTAATTATATACAAGCGTTTACATACAATACATACAAATATTTTTTAAAAATATATAGATATATGTGTGTGTATTTATATATGCATAATAAATATACACAGTACACACACATATAGTATGTAAACATAAACTTTTTTTATCAATTAATCGTGACTAATCGTTTTGCTGCCCTAATTACAATTAGGGCGATTAAGGGACAAAAATGATTGTCATCATTTGTTCACTCTCAAGCTGCAGCTCTGAAATCTCACTCACAATTTCACATATTTAAGCTTTTCATGTCGAGATGTTGTGGCAGGTTTAATGCTAAAAGTCATTTGGTTCCTTAAAAATCTGGCTCTAAATCTCTCTTTTCTTTATTCAGAGTTGATCTAGATAAGTATATGGAAACTATTCAAAGTTCTGTTAAAGTTAAAGCAGTGAAATCTGCATCTCTATATTCATTCTAGTGTCATCTTAAGGTGTAAATTTATAACTTTTTTTGCTAACCTGACAACTCATCCCTTACGAAGAAGAAGAAAAAACATGGTTACTAAAGTTAAACTATGGTAACCATAAATTAACCATGGTTTTAACCATGGTATTTGTAGCAAAACTGTGGTTATACAAAAAACAAACAAACATGGTTACTACAATTTTACTATAATAAAACCATGGCTATTTTTTTTAAAGGGATTTGTATCTGTGTATACTTTCTTTTTTGTTTGTTTTGGTTTTAGAACTGTACTGCTTCTAAAAAAACAAAAGAAAACAGAAAAAAGATTTGCGCTACACGCTCCGAAGTCGTAATCAAATGATTTGCGATACAAAGTTCCGATCTGAATCAAATGATTTGCGAATCTGCTCCGAAGTGCCGATTAAATTATTTGCAATGCGCGCTCCGAAGTCCCGACCTGAATAATGATTCACGAGCCATCATTTCAGAAGGGTACTTCAGAGTGCATATAAAGAATCTTTCGATTTGCGAAATGATTCACGAACCTTCTCCAAAATTCCGATCTGAGTTAAAAGATTCACGAACCCGCTCAAGTTCTAATCTGAATCAAATGATTCGTGATACGCAGTCCAAAGCTCCGATCTAAAACAAATTATTTGCGATTCATTTGACTCAGATTCAGATACACAATCCGATTGGAGTGCTTCGAAACAGTGAATATTTTTGCGATGCAATGGTTTAACTGATTCTAAATTTCGAAAAGGTCCGTTTCACCCATCACTACATGCTTTTTAAAATCATTACAAACAATGTCAAAATTTGAAATTGAATGGCTCTTTTGATCTGGTTTTTGCTAGTGAATCGCTTGAACTGAATGATCGGATTTATCAAAAAAAAAGAAAAAAGAATTCAAAATATGAATTAAAAACTAAAGTGTATGTCACTGAAGCTAAAGTAACTCTGTAGAGGTACCTGCAGCAGGGCGAGGTACTGTCCGCTGGCGCCGGGGTCAAACTGACCGTGACACTCCAGCAGATCTGAGCAGACGCGAGGAAGAAGATGAGGAAGGTCATGATGAAGACTCAGACTCACAGACTGAGAGAGAGTTTCACAGGCCTGAGCCAACAGCCGCTGCGCTGCCCTCCGCTCGCTCTGAAAACACACACACACACACACACACACACGCACGCACGCACGCACGCACGCTCACTCACACACAGACACACACACGGACGCACGCACGCACACAGAGACACACACACACAAACACACGCGCACGCACACACACACACACGCATGCATGCACGCACACACACACACACAAAAACACACAAAAAC
Organism: Spinibarbus caldwelli; assembly: GCA_039654775.1. Taxonomy (NCBI): domain Eukaryota; kingdom Metazoa; phylum Chordata; class Actinopteri; order Cypriniformes; family Cyprinidae; genus Spinibarbus; species Spinibarbus caldwelli. The sequence goes on from CM077243.1 coordinate 1,262,004, forward strand.
ACACACACACGCCCAGAATAAACACAAGAACAGACACAAAAATACAGGTCTGCACTTCCAAAGTTTTCACTGCTTTTCACTAGAGCCAAACTTTACAGACAGAACAGTTAAAAAAGTCTTCTGATGTCAATGTGACGAATCCTCTTTTGGATTCTCAAAGCATCAAGTGATTCATATGTAGACTACAGAATATAGTTTCATTTTTAATCATATCCATTTGTGGTTATTGGATAAAGATTTTGAACAATCATTTTATTTCATCAATTTGCATAATAATCATTCAGATTGATTTATGCACCACTTCTTGAATATGAATTTTAAACCACAGATTTGATTGAAATCAGTTTGCTTAATCATTCAGATCAATTTGTGCAGCGATTTAACCGATTCATCAAAAATAAGTGACTCAACAGAGCAAATCAGGCACAGATTGGATATTACAATGCCATTTTTGCACATATGCATTTGTGCTTCCTGAATATGAATTTTAAACAATCATTTTGATTCAAATCAATTTGTTTAAGAAACATTCAGGCCGATTTGTGCAGCGATTCAACTGATTCATGGAAAATAAGTGACTCAAAAGAGTAAATCATGCACAAATTGAATATGACAATGACACTATTGCACAAATGTATTAGTGATTACTGAATATAAATTTTTAACAATCATTTTAATTCAAATCAATTTGCTTAAGAAACATTCAAACCGATTTGTCCAGCAATTCAACTGATTCATAAAAAGAAGTGACTCAAAAGAGCAACAAATGCCCCTTTTGCATAAGTAGACTAAAGAATATAGTTTAATTTCTAAAAAAATGTATTTTAGAACTAAAAACTTGCTAGAGGGATTTTTGGCCTTATTAACGGACAAGATTTTCTCCACAAGTGAATTTGGTGGATCCTCAAAGGACTAAATGAATCATAAATTAAGAAAATGTTCAATACTTGCAGTAGTGTTTGAGTTTGTAGTCATAATGAATTACAGTACATTAAATCTATACTATTCTATGTGTATAAAGTATATTACATGTCCTCATTATGATAAAAGTGTGTGTGTTGATGTACCTGCAGCTCTGCACGTTTTCCAGCATATTGTTTCTTCTCCGTTTCATTCATCTTCACTTGTTCGTCTTCATTATCTTCCTCGTTCTCCTTTCCCTCGCTCTTCTCCTGGTCCTGATAGTACAGTGCTCACATTGAGTCTCTGTGAATCAATGCAGTCTGGAGAAAAGCGTCTTCAGCAGGGTTATTAGGCCCAAATTAGGCCCAAACACAGAGTTTAAAGACGCTCGATAGAGTTTAAACAGGTGGAAGAGAAAGAAAATCTATACTGTGACTTAAACGTCTGCTTATTTTCTACTCACACTATCTTCACGACGGCATATAATGATGCTGCTGGACGTGAGACTGTCATTTTTAAAGTATTTTTTATCATTATGACAACAGAAGGTTCCCAACAATGTTCCAGGACTTTCTTCTGACCTTTATAGTCATTTGTGATTACTTTAAACAATGATTCAAACCAATTTGCTTAAGAATCATTTAGATTGATTTGTGAAGCGATTCAACTGACTCACTGAAAAGAAGCGAATCAAAGAGTAAATCAAGCCAAACTGAACATTAAAACGTTCAATGTTCATATTACTTTTGCACTTATGCATTTGTGCCTCTTGAATATGAATTTTCAACAATCATATTGTTTCAGATCAATTTGCTTAAGAATCATTCAGATCGATCTGTGCAGTGATTAACTGATTCATTGAAAAGTAAAAATGACTCAAAATATCAAATTGTGCTTAAATTAGACATTACAATGGCACTTTTGCACATATGCATTTGTAATTATTAGATAAAATTTTGAACACTGATTTTGATTCAAATCAGTTTGCTTAAGAATCATTCAGATTGATTTTTGCACAGATTCAATTGATTAATTGAAAAGAAGCAACTCAGAAGAGCAAATCAAGCATTACAACATTCAATGTTCATATTACTTTTGCACTTGTGCATTTGTGCCTCCTGAATATGAATTTTCAACAATCATATTGTTTCAGATCAATTTGTTTAAGAATCATTCAGATCGATCTGTGCAGCAATTCAACTGATTCATTGAAAAGAAGTGACTCAGAAAAGCAATAATGCCACTTTTGCACAAATGCATCTGCTGCTTATGAAATATCACTGAGTAATGCATAATGCATAACTAGAATATTGTACACTGACTGCAGAACTTTCCATGACATTTCTAAGGTCATTTTACCGTGTCGGGCTCGTCCCACAGCGTGGAGGGGTACAGCGGGTCTCTCTGCTGAGCTAAAATCCTCAGGCACCTTCCCATCATGCCGAGGGAGCGAGCCCTGGTCTCCACACAGTCCAGCGAGAGTGAACTGACCGCTGTGAGGTGAGTCAAAACCTCCTGAGCCAGAGACCGGCCCACAGCAGACCAGTCCTGAGGAAAGAGGACCACACACTGCTGGAAAATGATGTTGAAGGTATTTTGCATAAAGAATATGAAGCCTGACTCATTTGATTTGTGCTGTGACAAAATAATGCAAAAAAGTACTGATATATTATTTAAATTGTAAAGCACGATTGAAAGGATACGTCATGGTAATATGTTGTAGTGAATTTAATTTAATTTAATTTGCTTAATAGAAAATTAAATATAGAGCATAAAAAACAATAATTGTGTCCAGACAGGATGATTTTCTTTAGTATATAAACACAATGCAAAAATAAATAAATAAATAAATAAATAAATAAGTAAATAAAAATAAATGAATAAGTAAACAAATAAAGAAATAAAATAAAAATGAATAAAATAAATGTTATTTTCCTTTTAAATGTAATTTTCCTTTTTTTATTTTAAGAAAAAGGTAGACATTAACTGGGCTTTTTTTTTTTTTTTTTTCATAAAACTCGGATCTGTCTAGTGAATGTACAGAACTGTTCAAATTTTACGGTTAGTAAGATTTTTTGAATGTTTTTCCAAGGCTGCATTTATTTGATCCAAATAACAGTAAAAACAGGGAAATATTATGTGATTATACTGACTTAAACTGTAATTTATTTCTGTGATCAAAGCTGAATTTTCAGCATCATTACTCCAGTCTTCAGTGTCACATGATCCTTCAGAAATCATTCTAATATACTGATTTACTGCTCAAGAAACATTTCTGATTATTATCAATGTTGAAAACAGTTGTGCTGCACAATATTTTTGTGGAAACGGTCATACATTTTATTTTTCAGGATTCATAGATGAATAGAAAGTTCAAAAGAACAGCATTTATTTGAAAAAGAAATCTACTGTAACATTATAAATGTCTTTACTGACACTTTTGATCAGTTTAATGCATTCTTGATGAATAAAACAATTATTTGCTTTCTCACAAACAGTATTGTTCTTTAAAAAAAAACATCAGCTTGAGGGATTTATTCTGAAACTAGTTGTTATTGCATGAAGCAGCTGCTGTCTGGAGTATAAAGCTGTTTATATGTCAGCTCAAGAATTTAAAGCCTCATATAAAAATATCAAAGAATGAAGAAATCAATTATGAGATGTAATGTGAGAGTTACTTGACTGACACACACACACACACACACACATGCTCTTCTTTCAGCTAAATATGATGTTGAAAACAAACTCAAAAGTTCTGGTATCACCTGCGAGAGGATCTCTAGAGGTATTATGTCTTTCTTGCGTAAGCTTACCACGTTTATTTGTGAGCACATGAAAATGAAACACAAAAGACATCCATGAAGAGCGTCTGTCTAGAAACATCAGCAGACACATTAACTGCATGTTTGATGTGTAATATGTGATGTAACACCACGATATTACAGTTTTTTTTTTTTTTTTTTTTACAATCGCTAAGACACATTTCTCAATACTAAAGTCACTTTTTCAAAACTCTTCACACAGTTCTCCTAACCATCCTTCAACTTGACACAGCAGTTCATTTCACATTCAAAATGCACTAAAACTACCAAAACACTTCATTAATGCCTCAAATCAACTCATTCTTCCATAACTCTAGCAAAGGTTTTCATCAAACAAACACACTTTATCACTCATAACACAATGATCTAAAAACACTAACAACAGGTAGCATTATACAATGTTTCCTTTTGTAAAATTTCTTTACAAAACAAGAATGATACTCTCTACTGTTTATAATTCACCGCAGTGTGTGTTACATGCTCCATGTTTACATTACACTACACAATTATTCCTAAGTTTTCCCCTTTTGTACAGATGGTTTGATTAGTAATATGCATTGCTAAGAACTTCATTTGGACAACTTTAAAGGTGATTTTCTCAATATTTAGATTTTTTGCACCCTCAGATTCCAGATTTTCAAATATTGTCCAATACTAACAAACCATACATCAATGGAAAGATTATTTATTCAGCTTTCAGATGATGTATAAATCTCAATTTCAAAAAATTGACTCTTATGACTGGTTTTGTGCTCCAGGGTCACAAATGATCCGTAGTTTAGCCACAGAGACTGATGCTCGCTGTGTGAAGAGTTTTGACAAAGTGACCCAAGTATTGAGAAATGTGTCCTAGCGATTGTAAAAACTGTATTACTTATATGTTGTGTTGTTTGTTTGGTCTCTCACCCTCTCATGCTGGCTGAGATCAGCGCTGCTCCTCATGTAGTCCTCCAGCGCTCTCTCCACTGATGACTTCCTGTCCCGAGCGATGGACTTCCTCTTCTGCTCTGAGCTCTGGAGGTCCAGCATGAACAGGGCCAGATCAGCGAGAGCCAGTCTGAGACGGACACACAGACGGGCTGCAGGGACATTACGCCAGCCGGACTGAAGGAAACACACGAGAACATCTACTATAACGCAGGGAAACTTCAAAACATTTACTAATCCAGTTTACTCTCATGTATCTGGACTTCATTTACATGAACATGTATTTACATCAGTGTTATTTTAGTAGAGATTAGCGTTTTTATTCATATTTATTATTTATTAATATTTTAATTAACATTTATATTTTTTTAGTTTCATTTTCAATTCAGTTAAAATTTTTGTAATTTTGTTGTTTGTTTTTGTAATTATTATTATTATTATTATTTTTAAATATTTAATTTTCGGTAATTTTAGTATATCAAGTTAAACTAAATTAAAATGAAAAATGTTGCCTTGGCAACTAGCTGAAATTTTTTTTAACTTTTTATATATTTCAGTTAACAATTACTTTAGTTACAGTTTTAGTTTTAGTTAACTATAATAATCCAGAATTACACAGCACAAAATCAAAACACACTATCTATCTATTTATTTTAGTGCTGTCAAGTGATTAATCGCGATTAATCGCATCCAAAATAAAAGTTTTTGTTTACATATTATATGTGTGTGTACTGTGTATATTTATTATGTATATATGGGGCAGTCGTGACTCTCTATATAGAGAGCTCTCTATATAAAATATGTTAACATATGTTATATTTGTGTGACAATATAAACAATCAAGCAGTTGAAATACAGTATGCTATATAGTACATATCACTTTATGTCACTGTACTTTATCTAACTTTAAATAAAGAGCCAGATCATAATACAGTTACATTTTGCGTCAAAATAAATAATCTGGCAGTCTTTGTCTTCATAATTTTTCCTTAAAAGGTAGTCCCTCTGAAACAAAAGTGAAAGTGAAAGTCGTGACGTATTGTCAAGTATGGTGACCCATACTCGAAATTGGTGCTCTGCATTTAACCCATCCAAGTGCACACACACAGCAGTGAATAGTGAACAAACGCACACACACACCGTGAACACACACCCGGAGCAGTGGGCAGCCATTGCTCCAGCGCCCGGGGAGCAATTGGGGGTTCGGTGCCTTGCTCAAGGGCACCTCAGTCATGGTATCGAAGGCAGAGAGAGTGCTGTTTGTTCACAATCCCCACCTTCAATTCCTGCCGGTGTGAGAATCGAACCGGCAACCTTCAGGTTACTAGCCCAACTCTCTAACCATTAGGCCACGACTTCCCCTTAAGGTTACCCTTAAACCCAGTTTCACTCAGAACTAGTCACATTAGGCCAGTAAAATAAGACACAAACTCAGTTTCATGTTTATTTTAGCATAATTTCTTCATTCTAATCTTCATTCTGATCTGCTTTGGTTTGACAGCAGCACTCATTAAATCAATGTGGATTCCTGACATTCAATCAACATCCATTGTTTTCTGGGTTCTGTTGATCATTAAATTCAATATGAATCAGAGTTCAACCTGACATATTTATGAAAGTGGATGTTCAACGAGAAAACGATGTTAAGAGTGTTTCATATGAGCATGAAGTCAGATCTGAAGTGGATTTACTCTTCAACGGCTGCATCATCAACAACAGCAGCTAAAGATCTAGCTGAGTTTTTACATTCTGATGAGCATTACAACAAACATCAACATTTTTTGAAGAACATGCACTGATGAATCACTCCAATTAAGACCAAGAATATTAATTAATGAAGAATATGTTTACACCACCTGAAATGTCTTACGCAATTAAAGTAATTCGTTTGCATGAATGTGAACAACTGTAGAAACCGGAGTCGGTGAAACTGCTTCTCATGTGTTTCAAAGTGCTTCTCATGTGTTTATATATGTATAATAAAAAATATCATTCATGTAAAATTTCCATTTTCATTTTTTTTTTTTCATTTTTAGTAATTTTAGTTGTTCCTAATTAATGTTTTTTTTAATGTCTAGATATTTTTTATTATTTTAAAAAGAATATTCTTGTTTTAATATTTTATTTATATTTTGACAAATAAATTGTTTATTCTGTATAATTTATATAAAAATTGTAATTTTGATTTTTTTATTATTGTTAACATATTTTATATATTTTAATATTTAATATTTTATTTATCATTTAAATAAATTATATATTATTTTACATTTTTATTTACATTTACATTTAGTTATTTAGCAGAATCTTTTATCCAAAGTGACTTACAAATGAGGACAATAGAAGCAATCAAAATCAACAAAAGAGCAAAATTAATATTATAATAATAATATTTATCACTATAATACTTTTAATTGTATTACTACTTTAGTTTTGGTTATTTTAGTAAATCAAATGAGCATAAAAAATGTTGCTTTGGCAGCTAGTATATAAAATAAAATAGTAAAATATGTTTTATATTTCAGTTCATGTTTATTTTATTTCAAGTAACAATTTATTAAATAGTTTTAGTACAACTGCTTCTTCCTTCCTTCTTTGTGTGTTTTTTATTTGCTATTACACAAACGATTCAACTTTGAATGAATTAAGAATGTCTTTATGTTTAAGAAGGTTTCAAACTGTCAGTCCATCTATTGAAGAAAATCTCTTCCCTTTCAATGGAAAAGCCAAACATTCTCTCAAATATATTTGAGTGTCGCCTTGGTTAGATTTATTATCTTTCAGGACGGCAGCTCTATCTGCTGTAGGTGGAGGATCAATCTAAAAGAAGAATAAACTTCCACTGCAGGCATTAAATCAGGTGTTTTCAGATTTATGCAGGCTCCAACAGACGAATGCCTGCAAACAAACAGTGATTCGGTGTATTTGAAGGGATAATTCACCAAAAACGGTCATTTACTTGTCATACAGCAATTTGTCTTTGGCCAAAATATATCTCAAATACATGCTAAATATATGCTGTAAACAGCGCTCAATGAAATATATTTTTGAAATTGAAAATATATTACATACCAAAATAGATTTCAAAATGCATTTCAGGGGCAAGAAAATTATTCTTTTTAATATGATTTATATATAATTTATTTTACATTGTAATGTATGTTCCTTGCACATTTTTATTAAAATGTATTATATGTTCACACGTGTTATAGAAAACAAATAAAGCTTTTTTATCAAACGTGACACAAATGAATGTATTTTCTTGGATTAAAATATATGAAAGGGAAAATACATTTTTAAATGCTTTTAAAAATATATATTTCTAGTTTTTAAATATATTTAAAAATATATATATACAAAAATAGCCAAAAAATATATTTACTCATATATATATATATATATATATATATATATATATTGAAACATTTTAGCAAATATATTTTTTGGCCATTTTTTTTTTTTTTGTATATTTTTAAAAACATATTTTTAAAAATGTTTATTTATTTATTTTCACCATATGGGTTATGACTTTCTTCTGTGGAATGTAAAATCCAGAAGAAATCCATCTTTATGGAGCGTTTTTGTTGCTGTTTTTGGAGCTTGAACATCCCTAATCATGGTTTGCTTTCACTGTATGGAAAAAGAGCAGCTTGGAGATTCTTGAAAATATCTTCTGTTTCACAGGTTTGGAAGGTGAATAAATGACGACAGACAATTTTTGCATGAACTAATCCTTCAAATGGAAAGAGTGCAAACAGCACAAGAGTCTAATTACTTTAGCAATTCAGATTTCCACATTTGGTCAACGTGTTCATTGCCCTCTTTTCATAAATATGAGCACCCAGAGAACTTTGTAATAAGATAATCCATTCGGGAAAATGAAAATCCATAACGCAGCATGAGGCAAAATGAATCAGCACAGCGTTTAGAGGAGCTGTGTGCTGTTTGGCACGCTGAACCCGACAGGGGGCCCAGAAAACCACTGCTTCATATCACAGCGAGCTCAACGAACGCCACACCAAATCACATTTCACTGTGTGCTAATTGCGTTTGTTCCTCTGGAAACAAACCATGTGTGTTTTGTCCTTTAGAGCTCACATTAGCGCATGCGGTGGAAAACAAACGAGATTATCAATGGTGTGGAAGAGATTCATGTCACACGCTTCTGAGAGATAATCAAGACATTCAAATTTATATGCAAAGTCTCCCAAATATATTACAATAGAAAACAACATAGAAATAGAATAAAAAATAGAATATATATAGAAAAATATACACTCTTAAAAATAAAGGGATGCTTCAAGCGGTGCCATAGAAGAACCATTTTTGGTTCCACAAAGAAGCATTCAGTCAAAGGTTATTTAAAGAACCATCTCTTTCTTATCTTTTTATAATCAGAAGAACCTTCTTTCGCCACAAAGAACCTTTTGTGAAACAGAAAGGTTCTTCAGACGTTAAAAGGTTCTTTATGGAACCATTTAGACTAAAAGGTTCTTCTATGGCATCGTGAAGCAACTTTATTTTTAAGAGTGTATATTAAAAATGTATAGTATGCATTTTGTATTTAGACAATTATTTTAAATAGTTTTAATATTATTTCAAATATTAATATTTAAAAATAAAATAAAAATATAATAGAACAGAGAGAGATATTTTATATGGCAAAATTAGGCCTATTTTTTTTTTTAACAATTTGTATTTAGACAATTATTTTAGATTTGTTTTAAATTATAATATTATATTTCACAATATTACTGGTTAACTTTAAATTTACTTTAAATTAATATGCAATTAATATGTCTCTGAAAAATATTAAAATGGAAAACAATAAAAATGAATCTAAAAATAGAACATGACATATATATCTATTTGTATATCATATATATATATATATATATATATATAAAAATAAAAAATATAGAAAAAATATAGACAAAAATAATAATAAAGCCTATTTTTAGAACTATTTTTGATTTTTGTATTTAGACAATTATTTTAAATTGTTTTCATATTATTTTATATTTTAATAATACTTCACAATATTTACCGTTTTACTGTGACTATAAATGTGTGTATAGACAGATTTTAATGTGAATAATATTTCACAAAAATATTATAAATTTAAATATAAAAATAAAGAAAAATATAAAAAATGTGTGTGTGTGTGTGTTTGTGTAGCTAATTATTACTAGTGTAAGCTAAACACTGTTGAACTACAGTCTGTTCTAATGGAGGTGAAGTGTGTCATTTATTTCCTGGTGGTGTAAATTTAGCAGATTTTTGTCCAAAATCAGCACAGAAAACCTAAAAAACATCCGTACAGAAGTGATCATCAAACATCTTGTACCTCATGAGGTGGAAGAACATTCAGGACATCAGTGAGAACTTCCTCCTGAACAGACACAGCGCTCTTCATCAGGCTGAGTGAGTCCAGAAGGTGGCGCTGTTTCTCTTCTTCATTCGACGAGTGAACAGCCAGGATTCTTGAAGAAAAGACAAAAATCACACATCTGATTCAAACATACTACAGCTGGACAACAAACAGCAGCATGCATTCACTTCAGGGAAATTACTATTCATAACTGAGAGACATGGAATTAAATGAGTGAACATGGGATTTTTGTGGCTTTAAAAATTCATTTGCCAAACTAGAGTATTACAGTGCAAAAAGCTGAAAGGTGATTAAAATGGGTTATGAATACTTCCAAGTTATTTGACCCCAAAAACCACAAGAAAAAAATTAATGAATAAATAAGAAAAATATACACACACACACAACCAGACAAAGTTTGGAATAACAAGGATTTTTAATGTTTTTCAAAGAAGTCTCTTCTGCTCACAGAGACTCCATTTATTTGATCAAAAATACTGTAAAATACTGTAAAAATTGTGAAATATTATTATAATTTAAAATAGCTGAATTCTATGTGAATAAATGTTAAAATGTAATTTATTCCTGTGATCAAAGCTGAATTTTCAGCATCATTACTCCAGTCTTCAGTGTCACATGATCCTTCAGAAATCATTCTAATATGCTGAGTAGGAGTTTTTAAAAAAGTATTCACCTGAGCGTGTTTGCGTGTTCACAAGTGTGTTGGCATGTTCACCTGAGCGTGTTGGCGTGTTCACCTGAGCGTGTTTGCGTGTTCACCTGAGCGTGTTGGCGTGTTCACCTGAGCGTGTTTGCGTATTCACCTGAGCGTGTTTGCGTGTTCACCTGAGCGTGTTTGCGTGTTCACCTGAGCGTGTTTGCGTTCACCTGAGAGTGTTTGCGTTCACCTGAGAGTGTTTGCGTGTTCACCTGAGCGTGTTTGCGTGTTCGCCTGAGCGTGTTGGCGTGTTCGCCTGAGCGTATTTGTGTATTCACCTGAGCGTGTTTGCGTGTTCACCTGAGCGTGTTTGTGTTCACCTGAGCGTGTTTGCGTGTTCACCTGAGCATGTTGGTGTGTTCACCTGAGCGTGTTTGCGTGTTCACCTGAGCGTGTTGGCGTGTTCACCTGAGCGTATTTGCGTATTCACCTGAGCGTGTTTGCGTGTTCACCTGAGCGTGTTTGCGTGTTCACCTGAGCGTGTTTGCGTGTTCACCTGAGCGTGTTTGCGTGTTCACCTGAGCGTGTTGGTGTGTTCACCTGACCGTGTTTGCGCGTTCACCTGAGCGTGTTTGCGTGTTCACCTGAGCGTGTTGGTGTGTTCACCTGAGCGTGTTTGCGTGTTCACCTGAGCGTGTTTGCGTGTTCACCTGAGTGTTTGTGTGTTCACCTGAGCGTGTTTGCGTGTTCACCTGAGCGTGTTTGCGTGTTCACCTGAGCGTGTTTGCGTGTTCATCTGAGTGTTTGTGTGTTCACCTGAGCGTGTTCACCTGAGTGTGTTGGCGTGTTCACCTGAGCATGTTTGCGTGTTCACCTGAGCGTGTTCACCTGAGCATGTTGGCGTGTTCACCTGAGCGTGTTCACCTGAGCATGTTGGCGTGTTCACCTGAGTGTGTTTGTGTGTTCACCTGAGCGTGTTTGCGTGTTCACCTGAGCTGGTTTGGGTGTTCACCTGAGTGTGTTCACCTGAGCGTATTTGCGTGTTCACCTGAGCGTGTTGGCGTGTTCTAGCATGGCCTCAGCGGTGTGTGTCCTGTATCCCAGCTGCAGTAGTTCAGCAGCAGTGTATTTGAGCACATCACACACTGAGCTCAGCATCTCCACTGACGGATCGGTCAGACGCCGCAACGGAGTGGCAGGACTCAACAAACGCCGACGAAACACTGCCGCCCTTCACACGCACACACAGATGGATCAGTGTCACTGTAATTCAGTTCTGATTAATAAATACTGAGAGTCCATGACTGCACCTGGTCTGCAGCGCTGCGATGAAGAAGCGGAGGACTGACGCTCGGTTCGGTCTCTGCTCTAGAACAGCTCTGATGGTTCTGCAGGCCTGTTCTGTGATCACACACACCTGAACAACACACAGCAGATATTTACTGGTAATATCCCTAGAAAAAATCTTCAAAAATATGTATTAATAGTGCATATGTGTGACCCTGTACCACAAAACCAGTCTTAAGTCGCTGGGGTATATTTGTAGCAATAGCCAAAAATACATTGTATGGGTCAAAATTATTGATTTTTCTTTTATGCCAAAAATCATAAGGATATTAAGTAAAGATCATGTTCCATGAAGATATTTTGTAAATTTGCAACCATAAATATATCAAAACTTAATTTTTGATTAGTAATATGCATTGCTAAGAACTTCATTTGGACAACTTTAAAGGTGATTTTCTCAATATTTAGATTTTGTTGCACCCTCAGATTCCAGATTTTCAAATAGTTGTATCTCAGCCAAATATTGTCCGATCCTAACAAACCATACATCAATGGAAAGATTATTCAGATTTCAGATGATGTATAAATCTCAATTTTGAAAAAGTGACCCTTATGACTGGTTTTGTGCTCCAGGGTCCTATACTTGAGAGGGAGCCAGTCTAGGGACATTAAAATAGGAGTAATATGGTCATAATTATAGAAATTAATAGTTTTATTTAGCAAGGATACTTTAAATTGATCAAAAGTGATGATAAAGACATTTATAATGTTACAAAATATTTCTATTTCAGATAAATGCTGTTCTTATGAACTTTCTATTCATCAAAGAAATTCTACTCAGCTGTTTTCAACATAATAATAATAATAATAATAAAAAATTGTTTTTGGGCAGCAAATCTGAATATTAGAATGATTTCTGAAGGATGAGCTTTGAAATCACAGGAATAAATTACATTTTAAAATATATTCAAATTGAAAACTTATTTTAAACAGTAAAAATATTTCAAAATGTTACTGTTTTTCTGTACTTTGGATCAAATAAACGCAGGCTTGGTGAGCAGAAGAGACTTAAAAAAACAAAACAAAAAAAAAACTCTTCAAAATTTTTTGACTGGTAGTGTATTTTATAATCATTAAAGAAATGTTTATTGGAATGGTCACACTTTAGTTTAGGGACCAGGGGCCGGATTCATGAAACATTCTTAAGAAGAAATTTCTTCTTAACTGCCATTTTCTTCTTATTTTTTAAATTAAGAAAAAAGTTACAAATATTTTGTATTCCCAAACATTCTTCTTAAGAATATTCTTATCTTTTTTCTTAAGATTGTTCTTAAGACAAAACTTAAGAATAATTCAAATTCTTGAAAAGAATATTCTTAAAAATCATAGTAAATAACTTCTTAAATTTAGGACAGCCCCAGACTTGGCTTAAATCCCAAACAGTAAGAATTATGTAATGAATTTATTGGGTTATTTCAAATTAATTGTTATATTTAAGCATTACAACAACATTAGCTACATATAGCCTAATACATAGTAGGACTATTAATAGGGATGTGCACGAGTTTTCTGAAGTGACAGCGATGACTGATAATGTAAACAATGATCAGTCATGATTAGCCTATGTGTGACGCTACTTTTTGCTGACTTCAAAACTCAGTACCAATTCTACAAAAACGAGTCAGATAGGGAGCTTTAATTGGACGCTTTTATTTTAGCTTATAAATACGACATAATCTTTGGCAGTATGCAGCGCATATGAATGTGTTGATACACAGGACTCGTTTGCTGTAGCAGCGCGGACACACATACCAGAAGCGTTCACTCGGATGAGAGCGCAAAATCACTGCACAAAAAGGAATGAAACAGATCACTGCAGCTTGAGACAGGCTCTTCAAAAACACGCCGCTTTAAAAACGTGAAGCTGAGCGCCAGTCAAAGTCGCGACAAAAAGATTGTGCGTGCTTATTATGATTATTAGGGTAATCTGCAGGAAGCGCAAAAAGACAATAAAGTGTGAGTTTATCAGTGCGTCATGTATTCACTCAGATAAAGACTGTAATTTTCTTAAGAGAAAAATTAAGATGTTCCTAAGAATATATTTGAGAACTTAAGAAATTTTCAAGAATTGCACTTAAGAACATTCTTACGAACTTGGTGGAATTTATCTTAAGAAATTTCTTAACTTATTTCTTAAGAAGATTTTCAAAGGTTCTCACTATTAACACTGATTTTTGCCTTAAAAAAATCCTAATTTGCTGCTTATTAATAGTTAGTAAGATAGTTTAGATATTTAGATATTACTGTAATTATACTGTTACAGATATTACTATAAGTTTAGATATTACTGTTAATATCTCTAAATTCATTTGGTCTGTATGACCGTCCTCAGTTGAGCAGCTGTCACTCATTCTGCACCTGATGATGCGTTTCCTGTCCTTTCTGTTCTGCTATGGCCGTCAGGAGCGTCTGAGCGAGCAGAAAGCAGAACTCCTCGTCTCCTCCGATCTCCTGCGCCTCCTGCAGCAGAGCGAGAGCCTCGTCGAACCGCTGCTCCTGATTGGCCAGAACTGCCAGCAGGTGTAAACTCTTAGCCAATGACAGCCGATCTCCAAGCTCCTGAAACGTAATCATAACACTAGTGATGCATTAGAAAAGAGATGTAAGTCCATTTAAAATTCCTCCAAGATCCACAAAGTTCTCAAACTAGTTAGTAGAACGTAAGTTCATCTAGAAAGAATCTGAATTCAATGAATCAGTTCAGTATCACAGTTTCCACCAAAATTGTGCAGCACAACTGTTTTCAACATTGATAATAATCAGAAATGTTTCTTGAGCAGCAAATCAGCATATTAGAATGATTTCTGAAGGATCATGTGACACTGAAGACTGGAGTAATGATGCTGAAAATTCAGATTTGATCACTGAAATAAATTACATTTGAACATATATTCACAGATAAAAGAGTTATTTTAAATTGTAACAATATTTCACAGATTTTAATGTATTTTTGATCAAATAATTGTAGACTTGGTGAGCAGAAGATACTTTTCAAAAACATTAAAACATTTTACCAACCCCATACTTTTGAACGGTAGTGGTCTTAATTTATGACATGATTTCACTTTAAATCTAATGCAATATTTTTATTTTACAGTGTTAATGAGTTAAATTAATTGATCTAAATCAGAAACATCAAAAAATATGATTGTTTGAGGAATAACTGGCTTAAAACTACACAAAAGTTCTTAGATTGTCCATCTAATTTCAAGATGTCTGTTGTTTGAAATTTTAAATATGAGTAATGAACACTGATTGATTATTGTGTTAATTTCAATACATGTATTATTTTATTTTGAAATTTCCAACAGATGTTCATGCAATTTATTGAATGAAAAATTGTGTGAAATGTTGAAAAATACAACAATCACTAAACTTTTTCAGTCATATAATTAAAGCTAAACTTCATTCAGAGTTCATTCTTGATTTCATTCATGGCATATGAAGTAAAAAAACCCTGACACCGTGTCTACACCGGACGCACACGGTGCGACAAAATACAATAAAACTCATTATAATCAGTGATGCTGTCTACACTGGAAGCGGCGCGACACGACAAATCCCAGACAGTAAACTGCTGCTGCGTTCTATTTATGACGTGCTGACACAAATTTCAAACGATTTTCAATGGTCGCTTTGTCACGTCCAGTGTAGACAGACTTTAGCTGTTGCAGCGCAGCACGACAACTGTCGCATCCGGTGTAGACACGGTGTGATACATTGTGTGTGAGTGTGTGTGTATGTGTGTGAGTGCGTGTGAGTGTGTGTGTGTGTGTGTGAGTGAGAGTGTGTGTGTGTATGAGTGTGTGTGTGAGTGAGAGAGTGTGTGTGTGTATGAGTGTGTGTGTCTGAGTGTGTGTGGTTTATATGGTATTTATACACTGGTATATATGGTTTACGAGGACACAAATGTGTATAATGACATGGGTACTACAACGTGAAGGTGGTTTATGAAGACACTTCCTGTGTCCCCGTAAAACAAAAGGCTTAAAAAAAAACATACTAAATGGTGTTTTATGAAATTCAAAAATTGCCAGTAGTTTCCTGTAAGGGGTAGAGTTAGGTGTAGGGCGATAGAATATACAGTTTGTACAGTATAAAAACCATTACGCCTATGGAGAGTCCCCGTAAACCACAAATTCAAGTATGTGTGTGTATTTGTGTATGTGTGTGTGTGTATGTGTGTGTGTGTGTGAGTTTGTGTGTGTGTATTTGTGTGTGTTTGTTTGTGTGTGTGTGCTCACCTTGGCTGTCAGGTGTGTGTGAGTCAGCAGGACTTTAGCAGGCTGAAACAGGTTCAAACTCAGACACACATCGGCCTTCGCCAGCCACAGCTGATGAGGACTGAGAGCAGATGCTGTCCATCCAGACGGATCACCTTCAGCAAACACCGTCTGAGGGGCTCAGAGTGTTAGACTGACGTTAAATATCAATGCATTTGGGTCGGTTTGACCCAGAAGATATGCATATAAGTTTTTTTTTTTTTTTTTGTAAGGAAAGAAACTTTGTAAATGCTTTAAGACCCTCAAAACACACATCATTTATTTT
The DNA here is from genome assembly GCA_039654775.1 of Spinibarbus caldwelli. Lineage (NCBI taxonomy): Eukaryota > Metazoa > Chordata > Actinopteri > Cypriniformes > Cyprinidae > Spinibarbus > Spinibarbus caldwelli. The sequence goes on from CM077243.1 coordinate 1,278,580, forward strand.
TTCAGATTTTGTAAAATTATTTTTTAATAAATAAAACCTTTTAATGAAAAAAAAGTGTCCAGGTCATTTTTGATCTAGGTATGTTTGGAGTACCATTAGGTGTCAAAAACACTTTTGTAACATTATCTATGACATTATATTAGTGTCAAAACTTTTGTAAAACATATTTCACCTTTTCCCATATCTCACACAATTCTGGAACTGAATTTTGTTAATAAATATGAATATGTGCATCTATTGATGAACCATTGCAGCATGAAAAACTGATCACTTTTTCATCTAAAAGTGAAAGTTTATGCAAGTAAAATGAATTTATTTAGTTTGAAAAAGTAATATTTATATTGTTTTGATGTTATTTTATTAGAAATAAATATGTAGGATTCATAAAAAACTGATCACTTTTTCATTTGAAAGTGAACGTTTATGCAAGTAAAATGAATTAATTTAGTTTGAAAAAGCATTATGTTGTTTTGATGTTATTTTGTTAGAAATAAATATGTAGGTTTCATAAATGTGGATTATTTTCTTTTTATTATTATTATATTTTTTGCAAACATGAGTTTTAAAATCAAATGAATTTAATTAAACTCAATTAATTCCAATGGGATTAATACTGGCAATTCTCAGATTATATGTTCTTATAAATTTCATTCAATATATTCAAATTCGATTTATTTTTAGTTTTTTTGGTTCAAGTGTAATTTGAAATTTCAAAGACTTTTTTAATTGATAAAAAAGGAGTAAATGCAGTAATACTATTGTAACATTCCAAACTTTGAATTTGTTTCACATTCTGCTGCAAGCATGACAAGCTGCTGATCAGATACAATATGGTTTAAGTTGAAGAATATTAATTTATGACTATTTTATAAAAAAAATAGTTATATCAGAACACTGTGTAACTGTGCTAAGTGATACTGACCTCATCCATCACGTCGTTCTGAGATCCGTTTCTCTGTGAAATGACGGCTCTTTGGCTACTGAAATCAAATAAAGTTGCGTTAAACACTATGAAGCACCTGTTAATGACCGAACCCGATTAGTGACTCCAGTGGTTCATTTAGAGAATCATACCGCATCTGCTCATCTTCAGGAATGTGTGTGAAACTCAGCAGCTGCTCAGAGTATGGAGACTCGAACCCCAGATCACCACAGTTCCTGATGACCCTGAGAGATGATGAATTCAGTCACATCTCACTGTGATATCTAATATAATGTGTAATGTAAGGATGTGTGTGTGGGTTTTACCTGAGGCGATAGAGGTCAGACTGACTCCTGCTCTGCATGAGGTCGTGAGCGATGACCTCTGCCAGGTGGAGAGGGGCAAAGGTCAGCGGGGTCAAGGAGAACGACTCCAGCTCTCTCACCAACAGATCCAAATAAAACAGAGTTCGGCTCTGAAACGACACATTAAACACATGAGCATGATAAACACATGCAATTTTACTACACAAATAAACTTATTTTTATTCATTAAGGATGCATTAAATTGATCAAAAGTCACAGTAAAGACATTTATAATGTTCCAAAATGTTTCTATTTTAAATAAATGCTGTTCTTTTGAACTTACTATTTATCTGTGAATCCTGAAAAATAAAATGTATCACGGTTTCCACAAAAATACTGGGCAGCACAACTTTCACAAAATTCAAAATTCAGCTTTGATCACAGCAAACAATTACATTTTAACAGATATTCACATAGAGAACAGCTATTTTAAATTGTAATAATATTTCACAATATTATTGTATTTTTTTATATAAACAAATAAATGCAGCTTTTGTCAGCAGAAGAGATTTGTTAAAAAAAAAAAAAACCTTGAATAATATAATTAAAATTATTTAAAAAATAGAAGAACTAAATGTATTTTTAATTACATTTTTAATTAAAACAAATTTTAATTAAAACAAATGTAATTGCTTTACAGTTTTTGCATAAGATACTTTTTTTCAAAAACATAAAAAAATTATACAAACCCAACTGTATCTTAATTTAATTTATTTGTTTATTTTTTTAATAACATTATTTTTTTCCTTTCTTTCTTTCTTTGTTTATTTACTTATTTGAATGTATTGCCTGTTTTTTTTTTCTGTTTTCTTAACCTGAATTAATGTATGGTTGTATGTTAAATGTAGATATGTGTATATCTATATAATTTATATTACTATATTTGAGTTATTCTTACATTCTGTCTGACCTAAGATGAACCAAATAAAAGAAAAAAAAAAAAAACATTATACAAACCCCAAAACTTACAAAGGGATAGATGTGTGTAAATGTCATGAAAACATTGTCACAATGGGAAAAAAACAAACAAACAAACAAAAAACCTTGCCGATTTTCTCAAATAGCAGGTCTGGACAATAAAGATGACCCAATGGAGATGTATATAAGTTGATATTTAACCTGGACAACTCATGACAGTTTTCTAATAGTCTTTTCTCTGTTATGTGATGTTATTGGTCAATGAGATGATTCACCTTAAATCAATGAGGAAGATCCTACAAGTCACAGAAAACATTGTTTGACTCTAAAGATCAATATTTCCTCTTTGATTATCTGTCAGACGAGTGATGTTTAAACACTCAGAGATCAGCTGACCTGTGCACTGATGGATGTGCTGTTGATGCTGTAAGGACCGGCGTCAGAAATAAAGGCCTGTCGAACTTCTTCAGGACACTGGAACTGAGCCCAGTGCTCAGGGCTGATGGGAAGAGACACATCTGCTGCTTTAGCTCTGGGTTTGTCCTCAACAGGAGACGGCTGGAGAAATAACAGATATAACAGAGAAACATGCTGCTGGATTTACTTGTACACTACTGTTCAAAGATGTCTTTAATAAATTAATACTTTTATTCATCAAGGAAGCACTACATTGATCAAAAGTGTAGTGAATTTTGCTTTCGCCAACCTAAGGAGGTGAAATAGTGTAGTGATGTGTACTCACGTCACAGGTGACGTTATGATTTTTGGATCACGTGTCACTTAAGGTGTGGTTAGGAGTACATCACATAAGAAAGACTGGTGGGATACCTAACTTGTAGAACCTTACTGCATTATCAACACAAGGAAGACACAAGTGTAATAAAATAAATTTTATTAACAAAAGATAGACAAAAGTAATCAACAACTACTAAATGAACACCATGAATGAAAAAGGAATAAAGTGCATGAGATGCATAAAATGCAAGTGATTATGTTGGATGTTGCTATGTCAGAGCTATGTTATCTGGAAAGATAATCTGTTGCTACTCTGAAAGAAATAAGGTGAAGAACCTTATTATACATCAAACAAATACATGAAAGATTTGCTATAAACTGCAGTCAGCTATATAACATCTAATGCCAATTAGAAAAATCATATACTGATAATACACAACAATGCCAAGGTCTCTGGAAGAGGTTTGGATAGGTGATAGTTACGTTCTCTGTGGTTGAGTGAGCAGTCCGGGGGCAGTGACTTCATCCACTGGTTGTGCTGGGGAAAGGAGCAGAGATCCATTTCGACAGCCTTGAACAAGAAGCGCTGGAGGATGCTGATCTCCTGGAGCACCAAAGGGTCCTAAAATCTGGAACACGCAGATGTGGCCCTGAAGTAGGTGCAGAAGGTCCTTAGCCTGGAACACGCAAGCAAAGATACCTTGGAGTGAAGGTTTGCTCTCCGGAGCTTATCCTTGTTGCAAATATCTGTGTGTCTTCTGCCTCTCGGGGCTAGAGACCCAGAATTTGGTCGATCCGCTTTGTCTCTCTAGGATGGAGACTCAGGACGTGCTGCATCTGTTGTCTCGCTGGACGAAGACTCTGAATGAAGTCTGAACGTAGATTATCTCTTTCCTTGCAGGCTGGAGGCTCAGAACGTGGTCGTATCTGTTGCTGCCTCAAAGCTGGAGACTCAGGAACTGTGTATCTGTTAATGTCTCACCCTTGCAGGCCGGAGACTCAAATCTGGTGTATCTGCTACTGTCTCTCTGGATGGGAGACTCAGAACGGGTTGTTTCTGTTGCTGTCTTCCCTGTAACAGGCCGGAGACTCAGAACAGTGTATCTGTTAACATCTTTTCCATTGCAGTACTCAGACTCAGAACAGATGTGTCTGTTACTGTCCCTTCCCTTACGGGACTCAGACTCAGAACGAATGTGTCTTTTGGGAAGGTACCTTTATCTCTTTCCGATGAGGAGGAGATTGTAATCTGGTTCTTCTCCGTTTCCAGGCTGTGATTGTCATTTCCATCAGAGAGGGGGGGACACGGTGTGGCCCACCCTTCTTTCCTCCTGTGGAACTTATTTGCATAGTCCAAACACACATTTAGAAAAGTGTCACTAAAAGTTTTACCAATGCATCATTCACTTACCAAACCACAACCAGAATACCTTTGGCACTGTTACGAACACAATAAGTCCAAACACGATGGAAGAAGATTGAAGTGTCATGCATGCATTCATTTGTCCATTAACAGCTGAGTTTGTCTAAGATGTTGCACTACACGTCACTGTCACTGAGAATACTTATTTCTCTGAATAAGATGTGTGTGTTGTAGTTTGCATCAGGTTAAGGTTTGAGAACATAGTTATGAATGGATTTGGATGGATCTCTGTGATCTCTTGTTTCCCCCACTGTTGCTGTGTCCAGAGGTCCTAAGGAATTTTTATGGCGGTCACAGGCCAAAACCTGAGGAATCAGTCTGTTGGTGGGTGAAGGGCAAAAACTGCATTTTGACCAATAGGAAGTCCCGTCCTTCCCAGGCTTTGTTCCAAAGGTCGTCTTCTTGCCCTGTCAGAGGTGTCTGGCTGTTGTCCTGGCATCTTTATCTGATGACGTTGGACAGTTTGCTAATGGTAGTCCACCAAGATCCAATCAAAATGTAGCAAACCTTTGTCCACTATAGTAGTCAGAGAGGGGCCCTGCCATAAACTGGGCCCTGGAATGTGCTGTCCACTACAAAACTGGCAATAAAGACATTTATAATGTAGGTTTCAAAATATGAAACTATAAATTATATTGTCAAAAAATAAAACTAATTGAAAAACACATTGCATATTTTGCAATGATATTTACAGAAGTTAAGATGCTTAGTGTTTTTGATGAAAATGCATTATACATAATCATTCAAAATTATGGGGTAACTAAGATAAAAAAATTAATTAATTAATTTAAAAAAAGAAAGTAATTATCCTTATCAAGGATGCATTAATTTGATGAAAAGTGACAGTAAAGACATTTATAATGTTACAAATGCTTTCTATTTAAAATAAATGCTGTTATTTTGAACTTTCTAGTCATCTGTGAATTATGAAAAATAAAATGTATGACGGTTTCCACAAAAATATTGGGCAGCACAACTGTTTTCAACATTGATAAAACTCAGAAATGTTTCTTGAGCAGCAAATCAGCATGTTAATTTATATATTAATTACACTTTAAAATATATTCAGATAAATTGAATATTGGTTGAATATATTTTACAATAATAAAATAATAATTGTTATTAAAATAATAATAGAAAATGGTTGTTTTAAATTGCAAAAATATTTCATAATATTACTGTTTTTACTGTATTTTTTGATCAAATAAATGCAGCCTTGGTGAGCAGAAGACACTTTAAAAATGTGTCACTTTAATGTTTTCTGTGTAATAATTATTTTTACTGTTATTTGAATAATTATTTACTGACTGTATTATTTACTAATAATTATTTGACTGTTTGTGGTGAAAATTTAACAAATACTTAATATAAGAACGTACTCTTTACATTGTGACAACATGCCCCACTATAGGCCACAAGAAGTTAAACGTAAACTGACTTTTTCTAGTCAAAATATTAAAGTTTGTGTTTATATAGACACTGTCTTTCAAAACGTAAACCCTGAAAACAGTGCACAAAGTGAAAAGAAAAACAGTAAAAAGTGTGACAACTTGCCCCAGTCTGCCTCACATACAATAGTACTCTACCAAGGCAAAATGCAGTTTTGCTTGCAAAGTGAAGAAGACACGCCAAATGTAAGGAAAAATTCTGCAGGCAGCCTACAGATAATTAATGATCAGCAGATCTGATCTAGTTCTTGCTTAACACTTTTACCTCACTAGTCTCACCTGTTTGGTCTTCTTGTCATCTGGTCTCTCCTGGTCTTTTCTGGAGCTGGCGGATTGCAAATCTTGATCAGCTGCCGAATCATTTATCACTTTCTGTGCGCTTGCCAAAGATACCTGAATTCAACAGCGACAAATGTGACGACTCAAAACTAGGGTTGGGAATCGAAAATCAATTCCAATTCCAAAATTAGATACTTAAGGTCAGGAATCAGATACTTGTAAAATTAAAATTTCAATTCCTGTGTGCGCATCTTTTTTATTTTTTTTTTTTGAGTGGCGAAAAGGAGCTGTTAAAAATGTATTCGTCTTTGAATCATTCATTCAAAAGATTCATTCAAAAACACTGATTCATCCAGTAATGAAACAAGTAAATCTTGAGCGAGTCATTGAATCATTCACTCAAGAGATTCGTTCAAAAACACTGACTCATCTAGTAATGAAACAAGTAAAACTTGAGCAAATCATTGAATCATTCATTCAAGAGATTCGTTCAAAAACATTGATTCATCCAGTAATGAAACAAGTCAATCTTGAGCGAGTCAATGAATCATTCATTCAAGAGATTCGTTCAAAAACACTGATTCATCCAGTAATGAAACAAGTAAATTTTGAGTGAGTCATTGAATCATTCATTCAAGAGATTCGTTCAAAAACACTGATTAATCCAGTAATGAAACAAGTAAATTTTGAACGAGTCACTGAATCATTCATTCAAGAGATTCATTAAAAAAAAAACTGATTCATCCAGTAATGAAACAAGTGAATCTTGAGTGAGTCACTGAATCATTCATTCAAGAGATTCGTTCAAAAACACTGATTCATCCAGTAATGAAACAAGTAAAACTTGAGCGAGTCATTGAATCATTCATTCAAGAGATTCATTCAAAAACACTGATTTAATCCAGTAATAAAACAAGTAAATCTTGAACGAGTCATTGAATCATTCATTCAAGAGATTCATTAAAAAAAAAACTGATTCATCCAGTAATGAAACAAGTAAATCTTGAACGAGTCATTGAATCATTCATTCAAGAGATTCATTAAAAAAAACTGATTCATCCAGTAATGAAACAAGTAAATCTTGAACGAGTCATTGAATCATTCATTCAAGAGATTCATTAAAAAAACTGATTCATCCAGTAATGAAACAAGTGAATCTTGAGTGAGTCATTGAATCATTCCATTCTTAAATTCCATGAGATTTTGTTTAGTTGTCTAATATTTTTTTCTTCAGAATTGTGAGAGAACTACAACCTCCATTAAAAAACAAGTCTGAATTTATCCAGAATGGTGCAGCTCTATTTTGCACATAAACAGCTCTTAATTAAGTCCAGTTTTTATGTAGCCGGCTGATTTTTGTTCATGGTATTCAGCAGCAATTAAATGTTTTGCAAAAAGAGACACAGAATAAATATGTTTGATATCTTTTCATTTTCTTTTAACCACAATGGAATCGTAATTGGAATTGGAATTGATAAAATTCAAACCATACCCAACCCTACTCAAAACCAGCGTGATCTGAGTGAGTACCTTCCAGATGTGCAGTGAGCAGCTGTAGGCCGTCAGCAGATGCTGCCGCCGTTTGAGATCTGACCGCTCCTCTGTGAGAGCCAGCAGTGTGTGTGACCGCATCAGACGCTCCAGACGACCGACCGACCGCACATCAGAAAGACACACCGCACCACAATCCTCTGGAATAAACAGGAGTCAAGAGTTTGGGATAATTAGGATTTTTTGTTTGTTTAAAAAAGTCTCTTCTGCTCACCAAGGCTGGACTTCTTTAATCAAAAATACAGTAAAAATTCTGAAATATAAAAAATTCTGAAATATAATTTTGATCAAACAATTAAATAAATGTATATGTAACCATTGTTGTTGTAATTTCAGCTGCCTCTGAAAATATATTAAAACTTAATTTTTGATCAGTAATATGCATTGCTAAGAACTGCATTGTATTGCATATGCATTGCTCCAGAACAGAATCTGGACAACTTTAAAGGTGATTTTCTCAATATTTAGATTTTTTTTGCACCCTCAGATTCCAGATTTTCAAATAGTTGTATCTCTGTCCTATCCTAACAAACCATACATCAATGGAAAGCTGATTTATTCAGCTTTCAGGTGATAGAAAATCTCAATTTCAAAAAAATTGACCCTTATGACTGGTTTTGTGGTCCAGGGTCACATGTAAGAGCCGAAATGTTTTAACATACGAGCACAGTTCAGCTGAATGATAAAGTTTACCCTCTTTAACTTTATGTTGTTCTGCTGTTTTGGGTTCATCTGCTTCTCTCATTTGCTCTTTTTACACTGACTATCACTCTTAATAGACTAATACAATCAGATACAACAATCATTTCTCAAATATTTATTATTATTTATAAAGTGTAGTAACCACAATCTTTTTCTCTTTTTTTTCTGTAAAACCGCAGTTTTACTACAAATGCTATGGTTAAACTATGGCTAGTGTAGCAAAACCATGGTTGAGTTGTGGTTACCATGGTTTAACTATAGTAACCATGTTTTTTTTTTCACCTTAAGAGGACACATAGGATGAATATAGAGATACAGTTTTCACTGCTTTAGGATAAACAGAGCCTTAGATAGTTTCCATATACTCATCTAGATGAACTCATATTTTTATATATGTATGTGAAATTAGCTAGCAGGAAACACAAATTAAGTTATATTTTCCTATATTCTCTTTTGAGAAGTCAAACAATCCAAAGAAAACATCTTTATAACAGAAAGAAAAGTCACTTACAAAATAGGATTAGATGAAAATTTAAAAAACCAAAGTTTCTGACCAAAGTTTCTCTGTGTGGGTACTACACAAGTGAATGAATCTTCCTCAGAAGAGTGACAAAAACAGCAACTTGCAAAACTTGCAAAAACAGCAATCATTTGACACTGAAGACTGGAGTAATGATGCTGAAAATTCAGCTTTGATCACAACAATAAATTACAGTTTAACAGATTTAATTTTACCTTTACAACTCCAACCTTAATTGCTGAGATAATAAAGAACTTTTCACCCTCATGCCAGTTAGATCCTGCAACTACATTCCTTCTGAAACACTGTACTTCTGTCATTTCTGCTCCTATCTCACACTTGATAAATATGTCCTTTATCTCTGCCACTGTTCCAATCTCACTGAAAACTGCTGCTGTTAATCCTGTTCTTAAAAACACAAACCTGGACCCAGCAGATTTTACCAACTATTGTCCAATCTCCAATTGACCACTTATTTCAAAAATTATGGAAAAAGTTGTTGCCAATCAGCTACAGTCTGTTCTAGCTCTCAGCGATCCGTTCGATGCATTTCAATCTGGTTTTTGCTCTCATCAAAGCACTGAAACTGCTCTAGTTAAGGTTGTCAATGATTTCTTACTCTTTGGTGACTCAGGTAATCTCTCCATTCTCCTGCTGCTCGACCTCAGCTCAGCGTTTGATACTGTCTGTCACAAGTTATTACTCTCCCGCCTTTCTGAGATAGGTGTCTCAGGTGCTGCACTATCCTGGTTCTCTTCCTATCTCACTGATAAACAATACTACACCTGTCAAGAATCCGGTTCGTGGCCTTCCGTCTGATTGCCACCAGAGGTCACCCATCCATCATATTGACTCTCACACTACACAGACTGTCTCGCATTACCTTGCACTACAGTTCCCATGATCCATTGCACTGGCTGCCCACAGCTGTACCAATCACACGCTCACACCTGAGAACTATCACACAATCACACACCCTACATAAACCATGGACTTCCTCTCACAGATCGCCGAGTATTGTATTGCGTATATCACTCTTCTAGCGATAGCATCTCTACGGAGCCCACTTCAGTTATTATAGTCTTGCCTTGCCTGTTTTCCTGTGCTTTGATTCCTGCCCGTGTTTCCTGGATTAACCCTTTGCCCTGCCGTTTGGACTCTGTTTGCACCTCTCTTGGACTATTGATCTTGTACCTGGATTATCTCTCTGCCTTACCCTGTTGAATATTGTTCGCCGATCGTCGACCCACGCTTGTCCTAGGATTACTCTTTGTCTTGCCCGTGTTATACCCGTTTGCCGTTGTTCAGTGGTATCCCCAAACCCACTCACTCTAACCCTCTTGCTCCTGAACTAATTCCCCTGTCTGAAGCGCTTCCTATGATGGGGATCGTTTTATGTTGCGTTTGGGCTGCGTACACCACCACAGAACTGCTCAAAAGGGCGGCGGCCACTGTGATGTCTCCAGAGGTAGCGGCTGTCGCTGCAGAACCTCCTGGAGTAGTGGCATTTGCTGCCGTATTCCCTGAGGCGATGGCACCTGCTGCAGCTCCCCCGGAGGTGGCGGCACATGCTGCAGAACCTTCCGAAGCGGCGGTGCTCGCTTCAACTCCTTGTATGGTGGTGGTGCCCAGCTATACATTTTCAGCCTGTCATGTTACGGTCGAAGGAACCGTTGCTGAACATTCCTTGTATCCTGATGGTACTCCTGTAGAACCTCCAGAGGTGGCGGGATCCGCTGCAGAACCTCTGGAGGTGTCAGTGGTACCCACTTATGAACTCTCGCCCTGTCCTGTCACGGCTAAGGAGGCCGTCTGTGAGCTCTCGCCCTGTCCTGTCATGGCTAAGGAGGCCGTCTGTGAGCTCTCGACCTGTCCTGTCACTGCTAAGGAGGCCGTCTGTGAGCTCTCGCCCTGTCCCGTCATGGCTAAGGAGGCCGTTTATGAGCTCTCGCCCTGTCCTGTCACGGCTAAGGAGGCCGTCTGTGAGCTCTCGTCCTGTCCTGTCACAGCTAAGGAGGCCGCCTGGGAATCCTCGTCTTGTTCCATCACGGCTATGGAGTCCATCCATGAACTTCCTGGTTGTTCTGTCACGGCCGCAGAGGCCGCTCTTGAATTTTTGCCCTGGTCCGAACCGGCCAAGGAGGCTATCTCTGAACTATCGCCCTGTTCTGAGCTAGCCAAAGTAACTGATTGTGAACTGCCTGTCTGTCTCTTCTCTGCTAATGTGTCTGAGTTTGATCTGTCTATCTTGCCTATCACTACCATGGAAACTTTAAATGAACTTTCTGTATGCCCTATTAACTCTGTCATGGCCAAAAATACCTCTACTGAACAGTCTGTCTACCTAGTTCCCGTCCATGAATCTAATATTGAACTGCCTGTTTTGGGCCCGGAAACCATAAATGCACCCCATGTCTGTCCCGTTAACCGTGTCACTGCCCTAGAGACCATTTATGAACTGTCTGCCCTCTCAGTGGTCACCAGGGAAAATACTGATGGACTTCTTGTGTTCCCTGCCCCGGTCCATGAGACTGTATATGCTCTCTCTGGTTTTTGTGTCTCAGTTTCTCCTAGGCTCCAATCTCTGCTGTGGGTTCCTGATCAGCCTGTTCAGTCGTGGTGCTTCCCTCATCCGTTGTGGTGTTCTCCTGATCCATCGTGGTGGTCTTCTGCCCTGTGTTCTCCGCACTGGTGGGCTCCTGCTCCGTCTGCTCCGCCGTGGTGGCCTTCTGTCCTCCTCTAGTGGTCTTCAGCTCCGCCATGGTGGTCTTCTGCTCAGGTCTGGTGGTCTTCTGCTCCTCCCTGGTGGGCTCTGTCACAAATCCGGTTCGTGGCCTTCCGTCTGATTGCCACCAGAGGTCACCCATCCATCATATTGACTCTCACACTACACAGACTTTTCTCGCATTACCTTGCACTACAGTTCCCATGATCCATTGCACTGACTGCACACAGCTGTACCAATCACACGCTCACACCTGAGAACTATCACACAATCACACACCCTACATAAACCATGGACTTCCTCTCACAGATCGCCGAGTATTGTATTGCGTATATCACTCTTCTAGTGATAGCATCTCTATGGAGCCCACTTCAGTTATTATATTCTTGCCTTGCCTGTTTTCCCGTGTTTTGATTCCTGCCCGTGTTTCCTGGATTAACCCTTTGCCCTGCCGTTCGGACTGTTTGCACCTCGCTTGGACTATTGCTCTTGTACATGGATTATCTCTCTGCCTTACCCTGTTGGATATTGTTCGCTGATCGTCGACCCACGCTTGTCCTAGGATTAATCTTTGTCTTGCCCATGTTATACCTGTTTGCCGTTGTTCGACCCTGCCTGTGTTTATGACCACATCTCTGTCTAAATAAAGTTTTGCATATGGATCCGCACGTTTCACGTCTCGTTTGCCCAGTAACAACACCACTTTGCATAATTACAAATCTCCCACTACTTTACTCAGTCAGGGTGTTCCCCAGGGCTCTGTTCTTGGGCCATTACTATTTATTACTTACATCATGCCTCTTGGACATATTATCCGTCATGGTTTTCATTATCACTGTAATGCTGATGATATTCAGATTTATACTGCTTGCAAACCAGATTCTATTCACCAGACCACATCACTATCTACCTGTGTTAATGAGCTAAAGGCCTGGCCAAATTCTAATTTTCTCAGTTTGAATTTGAGCAAAACAGAAATTTTAATTACTGGTCCCCTTTCACTAACAAAAAATATAATAAATGTCCCCGGTTTCAACCTTGATGCTACAACAATTTTTCCATCTGCTACTGTCAGAAATGTAGGCATTACTCTTGATCCTGCACTGACTCTGGATGCATACATTAGTAAACTATCCAAAGCTGCATTTTTCCAGCTTCGTCGTTTAGCCCAATTTCAATCTTATGTTTCTCCAAAAGATGCTGAATCATTAGTGCATGCTTTTATTACATCACGCCTTGACTACTGTAATGCTCTATTTGGCAGATTACCATTGCACTCTATCTCTCGTTTACAATATATTCAAAATTCTGCTGCAAGAATATTAACCCATACTAAACGATCTGCTCATATTACCCTATCTTATTTAAACTCCATTGGCTCCCTGTATCATCTCGCATTACTTACAAAATTCTTCTGCTTACTTTTAAATCACTCAATGGCCTTGCTCCTCCTTTTCTCTCTGATCTACTGTCTCCTTACGTTCTGCCTCGATCACTTCGATCTTCAGGTTGTGAACTTCTTACTGTACCTAGATTTCGTCTATCCTCAATGGGCGGCAGATCATTTTCCGTCATTGCACCTAAACTATGGAACTCTATACCTCTGGCACTAAGGACAATAACCTCACTCTCTGTATTTAAATCACAACTCAAAACCTACTTGTTTACCCAATACTATCAGTCATATGTTCTTTTGACACTCTCCTCATCCTATACTTCCAGCTGTAATTCTCATTGAGTATTTTCGTTCTGTGTATTTTTGTCGCATTTACTATTCTTTGTTTGTTTACTTATAGACATTTTCTTTTTTTCTATTTGTTATCTCTGTTTCCTGGACATAATTGTCCCATGATATGCAACTGCAATCATGTCTATCCCTGAACTGGGCAAATGTCTACTGTCCACTTAATCTGATTAACTGATTGTGAAACGACTGTTTATGATTATGTGAATTGACTGTCTATTGTGTTTCTGCTTTTGTACAGCGTCCTTGAACTTGGGAAAGGCAATATATAAATTAAACATATTATTATTATTATTATTATTCACAGAGAAAACAGCTATTTTAAATTGCAATATTATTTAATTTATTTATTTATTTATTTATTTTTTACTGCATTTCTGATCAAAGAAATGCAGATTTGATGAGAAAAAAAGATTTCTTTCAAAACCATTAAAAAAATCTGGTCCCACTTTATATTAGGTGGCTTTAACTACTATGTACTTACATTTAAATTAATCATTTGATACAATGCATTTATTGTGTATGTACATGTTTTTACATTGTACTTATATTTTAAAAATACCTGCATGTAATTACATCTGTACATTTATAATTACACTGTTGACCCATCCCTTACACCTTAACCCACCCTTAAACCTACCTATACCACCAAACCTGTCCCTAACCTTACCCGTATCCCACCTCAAAAGCAGCAAAAGTGTTTTATGAACAAAATAAGTAAATTGTACTTATTTTTTGATGCTAGTACATAGTAGTTAAGGCCACTTAATATAAAGTGGGACCAAAAATCTGAATTATTTCAAGCTTTCGTCTGCTAAGGTAATGTAGTCTAACCGTCTGTGAACAGCAAGATGTCTATGGCCCATTCGATCTGAAACTGGACGTCAGTCACAGGAAAGTGTGTCAAATACAGCCATTCGCCAAACTCCAGCAGGAAGTCCACTTTCTGCCACTGACTGCCAGGAGACTGAGGAAACACACAGAAGAGCTCAGTCCATTAACACTGACCAATAAAACAGCTGTCAGGAACCTCTAGCTCATGTTTCACCCAAAAACCAAAAGGAAAAAAGAAAGAAAAATAAGCTTTTAAGATATTTTGCATAGTGAAAATTTTTCAAAAATGAAAAATACATTTAAAAAATTACCCAAAATTCTCATTACTGTAAAGGAAACAAAAACATATATTATTGAATTACCGCAAATGACATTGAAGTATACATGCAAGTATAGTAAAACACAATAGTGTTTTTGTGCTGAATTAAATTTTTTAAAAACAATCATTATCAGATTATAGTAATTATAATGGAAATGTGCTTAAGAATCAGAAGAATCAGAATCAGAATGAAAATTAATGAAAATAGGCCACAATTAAAATACTATATGAATGATTAAAAAAAAAAAAAAATCAACACACTTGAAGGACTGCTTAATTTTCTTTTTTGACAAAAATGTGACCCTGGAGCACAAAAGCAGTCATAAGTAGCACAGGTATATTTGTAGCAATAGCCAACAATACATTGTATGGGTCAAAATTATTGATTTTTCTTTTATGCCAAAAATCATTAGGATATTAAGTAAAGATCATGTTCCATGAAGATATTTTGTAAATTTCCAACTATAAATATATCAAAACTAAATTTTTGATTAGTAATATGCATTGCTAAGAACTTAATTTGGACAACTTTAAAGGAGATTTTCTCAATATTTAGATTTTTTTGCACCCTCAGATTCCAGATTTTCATATCTCGGCCAAATGAAAGCTTATTTATTCAGCTTTCAGATGATGTATAAATCTCAGTTTTAAAAAACTAACCCTTATGACTGGTTTTGTGGTCCAGGGTCACAAATGTCAAAATGCAAATAGTGCATCACTAATACAGTATATTCCTTTTTTCCTTCACTATCCACTGACCACAAATGTAAACATGCAGTACATGTGAAAGACCAGCAGGTGTCCCCATAAATCCACATACAGGCACAGACATGCATTTCAGCACAATGTACCTGTTGACATGTAATCTAGATGAGATCAGGCTTTAAAGAGTTGTTAAAGAGGTGTTTTTTGCTGGTTTGACCTGCAGTGCTGTAATGGCGTTCTGGTAGCAGATGAGCCGCTGCTGTTTGTCTTTCACACAGAGAGCTGCACACCTCCACATCTGAGAGCAGACGATCTCGCCTTCATCACTGAACCGCTGCATGTCCAGCAGAACCGACTCGCCCAAACGGGCCTTGACCAGAACACGCTGCTTCAGCAGAACCCTGGTGCATACAGAGAGAACATACTGGAGAATCAGATGGGGTTTATGACCCAGTGATGATCTTTGAGTGTCTGATCATTCACTTAATGCAACTGAGAATTACACTAGCATGCAAAAAAAATAAAAAAATAAAAAAAAAAAGTTTCAAAATGATGTTAATTGCAAAAAAAATAAATAAATAAATAATAAAAAAAATATTTAAAAATCATGTTTCAAATTATATTGAAAAATCTTTTGAAAAATCAAATTATTGAAAAATACTAATAATTAGCCATTTTGCACTGTAACATTACTTTCAGGAAAATTAAGCATGTTTTGCTCCAAAACTCTCATTAGTGTACAGGAATATAAATTGCAATGACATTTATTTTAAGTTTAGATTACAATACTGTTTTTGCACCGAATTAAATTTATTCTTAACATTTATTACATTTACATTATTTACATGACAATCAAGCACATTTCTCCCAAATGTACTTCAATTTTGAAATCAAGAATTATATAATAAATATTATAATTATAATAATATTAAAATATAATAATGAAGTTTAAAAAAATAATAATAATATTGCGTCCAGAAATGGCCATTCTCAATTTTGTACTGAAGTAGTTTTGGGGGAAATGTGCCTATTTGTCATGAAAATAATGTTAAAATGCAAATTATTTATCAATAATATACAATTTATTTTTGTTTTTCTTTTCTTTGGTTTTTAGGGTGAAATGTGACCCACACATAATTCACTTATTACTGATCACAAAAGAAAACATGCAGTACACATTTACGCAAAAACACCACAGACAAACTAAAGAACGATTTGTAACCAAATGATTGATTAGTGCAAATTAACCTGGATTAACCTTCCATTAATTCATGCAAATCAAAATTTTAAGCCTTCTGTAATCTATTTTTTTTTTTTAACCATATGTGAGTTCATCGTTGTTCTGGACTATATCAAACCATGCATTTCCAAAAAAATACATTAAATAAGTTTTCTTACATGTGAACACTACTGTCTCCTTTTAAACTATATTACTCTATTCAAAACAATGTCTGAATCTTTATATTGCTAGCACTTCTCATGTAAACATGCTTTCTTATGATAAATCACTTGATGTATTACTCATGTTATGAGTAATACAGCAAGTGATAATAAACATATTATATATTACAGTTTTTTTTCTTACAATCGCTAGGACACATTTCTCAATACTAAAGTCACTTTTTCAAAACTCTTCACACAGTTCTCCTAACCATCCTTCAACTTGACAGCAGTTCATTTCACATTCAAAATGCACTAAAACTACCAAAACACTTCATTAATGCCTCAAATCAACTCATACTTCCATAACTTTTTTCACCAAACAAACACACTTTATCTCTCATAACACAACGATCTAAAAAACACTAACAACAGGTAGCATTATATAATGTTTTCTGTTGTAAAATTTATTTACAAAACAAGAATGATACTCTCTACTGTTTATGATTCATTGCAGTATGTGATACATGCTCCATGTTTACATTACAATAAAAAATTATTCCTATATTTTCCTTTTTGTACAGATGGTAATGAAAGTAAAAGACTACTTGTAAAAATGTTCAGCTACATGCAACTGCTTTGATAGTATTTGATTTTTTACATTCAGAATATTTTTCTACAGTATATGATATTACTGTAGAAATGTTTGCAAATTTCTGTCTTATTCATTTTTGTACTGTGCTAGGTTTTGAACTGACTTGAAAACAGTACGCAAGCATGTGCAAATTGGCTTGTATAGTACATAAAGTTTTGGTGGTGTTTGTGTCGAAGTGAGAAAAGTATTGATGCAATTTGACAGATGTGCTCAAAGAATGCATTTTGTGCCAAAGCACTGATAAATGATCCACAGTTCAGTCACAGAGACTGATGTTGTGCTCGCTGTGTGAAGAGTTTTGAAAAACTGACCCAAGTATTGAGAAATGTGTTCTAGTGATTGCGAAAAAAACTGTATTTGTATTTGAATAAAGGTAAATATAATGAAGGAGATCCACCAGATGGCGCCGTTTACTGATAAACCCCTTTTTTGGGACCCACTGAGCCATTATATGGTTTATCTATAACAGTTTATATAAACGCACACACTAGATCTAGAATAACTCAAGTGCAGATTTCAGCACAGCTCTGTTCTGCATCATTTCTATCACCTCCAGCTCTAATTTTCCCGGTGTTCAGTGACCCATGAAGCACTGCAGATGAAAAGGGCAGCTATATGTCAGCGGTGTGTGTTGAATTAAGGACTCACAGCTTGTGTTCGGTGCGTGGCGTCTCTCTGAAAGCCTCATCCAGCAGCTGCAGGCCTCTCCTCCAGTCGCCAGCGTCCGCATGAATATGGAGCAGAGCGCTGAATAAAGCCACCCACACCTTCAGCTCATCTTCAGCATCTGCTGACAGAAAGAGAGGAGGTCATCACACTAACCATCACTAGAACACATTTCTCAATACTTGGGTCAGTTTTTCAAAACTCTTCACACAGCGAGCACAACATCAGTCTCTGTGGCTGAACTGTGGATCATTTATCAGTGCTTTGGCACAAAATGCATTCTTTGAGCACATCTGTCAAATTACATCAATTCTTTTCTCACTTCGACACAAACACCACCAAAACTTTATGTACTATACAAACCAATTTGCACATGTTTGTATACTGTTTTCAAGTCAGTTCAAAACCTAGCACAGTACAAAAATGAATAAGACAGAAATTTGCAAACATTTCTACAGTAATATCATATACTGTAGAAAAATATTCTGAATGTAAAAAATCAAACACTATCAAAGCAGTTGCATGTAGCTGAACATTTTTACAAGTAGTCTTTTACTTTCATTACCATCTGTACAAAAAGGAAAATATAGGAATAATTTTTTATTGTAATAATTTTGTAGTGTAATGTAAACATGGAGCATGTAACATATACTGCAGTGAATTATAAACAGTAGAGAGTATCATTCTTGTTTTGTAAAGACATTTTACAACAGAAAACATTGTATAATGCTACTAGTTGTTAGTGTTTTTTAGGTGTTATAAAGTGTGTTTGTTTGGTGAAAACCTTTGCTAGAGGTATGTAAGAATGAGTTGATTTGTGTGTCTTTTGTGATTTTGTGCGTTTTGAATGTGAAATGAACCGCTGTGCCAAGCTGAAATCTGGCAAGGAGAACTGTGTGAAGAGTTTTGAAAAAATGACTCAAGTATTGAGAAATGTGTTGTAATGACTGTAAACAACTGTAAACTCTCACAGGCACTTATGAGCAAGTCCCAGCTAAAAGAATGTTTTGCTAACATTACCATTACGTTTCTTCGAAAATTATTACACGTGCATTTTTGTGAGCTCATTAAGAAATGTTTAAAAAAAAATCACTTGTCATACCTTAAAAGGATAGTTCACCCAAAAATGAAAACTGAGTCATCATTTATTCTGTATGGCAAAAATACTATGGAAGTCAATGGCTGCCGGCAACATTCTTCAAAATATCTTCTTTTGTGTTCAACAGAAGAAAGAAACTCATACAGGTTTGGAACAACATGAAGGTGAGTATATGATGACAGAATGATCATTTTTTGGTGAATTTTGCCTTTAAAGCGTCTGGAACTTATTACTACACTGCAAAAAAAAAAATAATAATAATAATAATAAAAAAATATATATAAGATGTTCTTCCTCAGTATTTGTCTTGTTTTCCAGTACAAATACTGTATCTAAACATTCCTAAATCAACATACATTTACTTGACCAGTCTTGCTTTCAGGGAAATGTATCAAAATCAAGTGAGTTTATGCTTGAAACAAGAAAAAAACATCTGCCAGTGGGATCAGAAAAATAATCTTGTTTTCCCATCAAAGCCACTGACATATTTTTTCATTTCGTTTTAATCCTCAACTCACTTCATTTTGATACTTAAAAAAAAAAAAATAATAATAAAAATTACTTCACAATTAAATTAATCTTGATTTAAGGATGTTTAGAAATTTGTACTGGAAGACAAGACAAAAATACTAAATTAGTTACATTTTTTTTGCAGTGTAAAATGTTATGGTTAAATATACTAACTAACAGTTTAATAAAGTATATAATATGCTATATTATAACAATGTAATTATTTCTAATTGATAGTTATTAGAAATATGACAAAATGTGTTTTCTTACTGCCAGGAGGCTGAAGATTTTAGCAAAAATACATATGCAGTTGGCATGCATAGCTACAGTATATGACCATAAACCACACAAAAGTGTATTAGAAAATACTATTTCTGTCAGTTTGGCTTTAGTAATATGATATAAGCACAAAGGGACTGCATATACATAACAGAAATGCTTAATCTGAGTAAAAGCAAAATAATTCTCACTTGTGGTATCTGGTGTTTCCATCACTGGTTTGTCTCGCTTGATTCCAGACACTCTTTTAGTTTTGCCCTGAACACGTGAATATAAAGCATATTTACAGTCAAACAATTTATTCAAACACCTGCAACATTTCTCACATTCTCACAGTTATTTCAAATAAAATATGACAAGAACTCATAGTTAAACTGAGTTCATCTTGATAATGTCAGATAACTTTGATAGAAAGGTATGGAACAAAACATGCTCAGGTCAAAGTGTCAAATCACATTTTACTGGTAGTCCACTGTATGAAGAATTTTTGGGTATAATATGTCACAGTTTACTTTATTTTGCTATCCTCACTTACATAAATCAACTATAGTGTCCTGCACCCACTAGTAAAAAAATATCAAAAATTATATCTGGTGTCTGAATCATTTTTGGTTTGAGTGTATATATCAGACACATTTAACAGAGGATAAGAAGAAAGCTTTCTGACAGCATCACATTCATCTGTTGGGAATGAATTGCTCTGTATTAAACCCTCATGAGGTGATGGTGCTGGTCTGCATGAGTTTCAGTGTTGTCTTACAGCCGTGTGTTTGCTGTAGGTGCGGCTGATGTTCTTGAGGATGAGCTCCAGCGTTTCTCTCAGCTGGCTTCTGTCCTTTCTGGTGTCCAGCAGAGGCAGACAGGCGTTCCAGAAGTGACCGACTGCACTCATACACAGACTCCAGCTGCCCGCCTGCTCCGCAAAACTACAACACACAACATCAGACACACTCAACTACCACAAACCAGAGATTACTCAAATGCAAACCAGAGACATTTCATAATTCAGTGCTCAATACCATTGAATTCTCACTTGTTTTTATCTATGAATTCAAAAATGGGAACAATACATTTTTTGTAATTTTTGCATGTGTGTGTGTTGATCCTTTAAGACTTGCACTGTTTTCTAACTGCTTGTTCTCTTAAAAAAGGCCTCTAACACTAGCTTTCGGTTTCTATTCTATCTATTTTTCTTTTTTTATTTATTATATAATTAACAAAAAAAAAACAAAAACTTTGCTACGTGTACTGCATTAAGCTAACTGAGACGTGTCATAGCACTTACATACTGTTGTTCTTTAGCTGATTTTGATGGTTTCTCATTTTAAAGTCGCTTTGAATAAAAGCGTCTGCTAAATGACTAAATGTAATAATAATTGTTATGATTTTTCCACAACAACCCTATCTGGTTTTAAAATAAAAATAATAATAGTCACACTATAACAATTTTAAAATACTAACTAAAATAATAAATAATAACAACAGATCAAAAAATACACACACATATACATATATATAAACACATTACACAAATAAAAAATATATGAGAACATATCATAAACACAACAATGTTTTCATTATTTTCATATTTTTTTAAATTCACAAACTGTGAATACACTGCATACAGTAATTACAACTTTCGCAAACTTTTGAATGTTATATATATATATATATGCCACTGTACTAAAGGCAAAGCAAATTTAAGAAAATATTATAAAAAAATAGATTTTTTCTACCCTCTTACATAAAATGAAGCATTAAATTCAGATTTATCTTTTCACAACAAATAGATTTCCAAAGCAACATGTTGAAATTATAGTCATTAAAAACTGTAATGCAGTCAACAGACCTGAGGGAAAATAAACAAATGAATAAATCGGTCAACCAATTTTAGTGCACTAAAAAAATAATCATCCAAAATAATCTTTTGTTACAGCCCTACTAATTAGGTTTACTGTTTTGCATTTTAGGCTCATTTTGAGCACAAAGTATGCAAATGTAATTGCAGGTTTAATTGTTTTTCATGGTGTGCAAAACGACTCCACACCTTGTTCAGGCCTGTTATATAGCACATACCAACAGTATGACTTTAACATGAACGGTTAGTGAAACTGATGAACTCATGAAGTGGTGTTCAGACCTGACGCTGGCCTGCAGCATGTGCAGACCCTCCATATATCTGCTGTGATGACCTCTGGCCTCATGGATCAGACTCTGACCTCTGACCCCTGCAGCACTGCTCAACATCTCCTGCACCAAACGCACACTGAACCTGAACACACACACACATGCACACACATCTGACTGTTTGGATGCAATCAAATAATGTCATGCATGTGAAAAGAGGCTGAGAACGGATCAAATAGTTGCAATGTAGCTGAGATTCAGACAGGAATCATGTGATTGTGGTGTTTTTCTGCTGACTAAGAGAAAAGATGAGACTTCTTGGTTACGCTTTATTTTAAGGTGTCCTTGTAACAGTGTAATTATACATTTAAATAAAGTAATATTAATTAACTACATGTACTTACTATATGGTTGGGGTTGGCTTAGGGTTACTTGCATGTAATTATGCATAGTTTATTGTTATTATAATAGTAAGTACATGTAACGTGTAACAAGGACACCTTAAAATAAAGTGTTACTGACTTCTTCACTAAAGAAATTGTCACTGAACGCAAAAATGCTATGAAAGGCATCATACTGTATTTAGTGAGAAAGTGTGTTATCAGCAGCTCATAATTAGTAAGTTTTGAATTTCCTACAGCAAATATGACAAGGAATAGGTTATTAGTCTAATTGTAGATGTTAATAAAGTGATGTCACATATATACCGGCACTCACAGAGCATAAGCGGCCGTCTTCACTCTTTGAGCTGCGTTCTGCTCCAGCTGCAGTGCATTATGGGTGCAGGTCAGGACCAGGTCGTGGTCTTGTGTCTGATGGGCGAACAGAGCGAGCTGTGTCCACACATACAGCTCTACGACCGGATCAGACCACTCACAGCCCGACGCCATCTGAACCAGCTGAAGGAGAGAGACAATGATGTTACTAATATATATACATCACACAATATATCTGATCTACTGATCCTGACAGCAGCTTTTAGACTGATTGACAGTGAGCTGGACATTTAAGACTCTCTGTCTGATCTATGTCAGGCATCACTTCATTTATGACTGAATGTCTATCAACCTCTCAATAAAGATGAAGCGCTTCATTTATATGCTCAGTAAGAATTGCAAAAACATTCAACACTGTAATGATCAATGTTGAAAACAATTGCACTGCTTCATATTTTTGTGGAAACTGGGATGCATTTTATCTTTGAGGATTCTTTGATGAATAGAAAGTTCAAAAGAACAGCATTTATTTGAAATCTTTTGTAACATTATAAATGTCTTTACTGGCACTTTTGATCAATTTAATGCATCTTTGATAAATAAAAGTACTTGTTTCAAAGCTTACATCTTGCTTACCCCTGAACTCTTAAATGGTAGTTTAATCACAGTTTCCATGATACATGATTTCTGTAGAATCATGTGATTCTGAAGACTGGAGTAATGATACTGAAAATGCAGCTTTGATCACAGGAAAAAAATACATTTTAACAGATATACACATAGAAAACTGATATTTCGAATTGTAATAATATTTCACAATTTTTACTGTATTTTTGATCAAATAAAAGCATCCTGGTCAGCAGAAGATTCTTCTTTCAAACACTAAAAAAAACTAATTATTTCAAATGTCTGACTGGTGACGTATCTTTATAAATGTTCACAATGTTGTTGCAGATTAAATTTTGATCAGGTTAGATACTGAATATTGTGCCTCAAACCCTTTTATCTAAACCTCTCTACTGAACTGGCAGTGGTATATGTTTTATGCATATTAAACTGTGTTCTAACAGGTTATGATGATATTGAGCAGTTCTCACCACAGACAGACTGGGAACGGTAAACTCCATCAGTCTGGAGCTCCTGTTACACTGAAGCATCTCCACTGCCACCAGCACACGAGACACAGCCTTCACCGCCTCGTTTTTACTCTGACAGACACAAAACATTCATATTTAATACACAAAAAAGGCCTCTAAATGATCAAACTTTGCTGTTAAACCTGTTTCTCACTCAATCTCCTCCACGTCGTCTGTCTGACAGTTTAGAGTGTTTTATCCAGTAAAAGCTCTTTTAGTGTAATTGTACAAACGTCCAGCTTCAGCTGCTGCTTCAGTGTCTTTCTGCTGTCAAATCTTGACTGATTTTTCTCAAGTAAGCGTCAGAATAACTGCAGTCATATTTCCAGATGAACTCTTACTGGACTGGATCAGGATCTTTTGAGGAGCGTTTATTTCTTCATCTCTCAGTCAGCATTGGATTGCATTGGATTATATGTTTGGATCATTTCAGTCTCATCTTACTAAAACATATTATTGCAGATATAGAGCGACCGCTGATATTTAGATCATTTTAGGTCAGTATCTGCTGTACTGTTAGAAAGATCTTATTGATTTACATTACAAGCAGCAGAATTTCATCATAGAAATATCTGCATCTGCACCAAATTGCATTTTTTTTTTTTTAATAAAATTAAGCTGTTTTGTTTCCTCCATATTCTCACTATATCAGACTATATGAGCCATAAAAGCTTGATGCATCAAATATGATGCTCAGCAAAACATGCAAACTTTTTTCTTGTAGATTTTCTTTTATATTTTGTTCAGTAAAAATGAATAGATTTTCTGAATATTATTTCATTTGTCAGACTTCACAGGGTTAAGCCTCCACAGCCAGACTTTTGATTATAAAATCGGGTCAGTTCTGCATCTTATTCAGTCTGGGGGTTTAACCAGTTACATGTAAGGGAATTACGTCATTTAATTACAAAATAAGTGTAACTGTAGTCTGTTACAGTTACGGAGAAAAAAATGTGTAAATAAATTATAGTTACTTTAACGATTACAAAGGGAATTACATCTGAATATTTTCACACACATGCAGATATGATTGATTTCTTTCCCAAACTGAGACACCAATGACACATGCTTATTCCATAACTGTTTGATTTCCTATTTGGGTTTATGTATATGCTTTATGTTTTAAGATTAACTGTTTTTTCCGAGCCATTGTTAGATGCCAGTTATGCAAAGATTTGATTTCAAAAACAGGATCATAGCTATTAAACTATATTATGACTTTAAATCTGTATTTAACCTCAGAACGATCTCAAAGTAAACAAGAGGTGCTAAAGTCTGATTTTATGGCAGCTGTGGTTTAAAATTAAATGATTATAATCTTAATTCAAGTGATGAAGGATTTTGAAAGTCTGACAGTAATTAGTGTTGTGTACTGCTGTAAGGTTAAACCTGCCTGCTTTAAATGTTTAAAAATGATTAACAGTTGAAAACATTCATTAGAAATTTAAAAAAGTAATCAAAAAGTAAACAGTTACATTAATAAAGTAATTGAAATAGTTACACTACTCATTACACTTTAAATAGGGTAACTTGTAATCTGTAATCTATTACATTTCCAAAGTGACCTTCCCAACACTGATTTTATTCTAGTTAAAATCAATCGTCTGACTGCCCAAAATCCTGTTTTTGGCGTCACCTCATCATTGATGTCCAGTTTGTGTCCGATCTGCTGCTGAAGCAGCTGTTTAACGCAGACCCATGTGCTGAAGAGCTGCTTCCTCACTGCGATGGGCGGCGACTCGACGCTTCCATCAGACAGACGCAGCGCAAACTCACACACCTGCAACACACACACACACACACACACTCAGGTATCAGCAGAACACAGACGTCCAAACCTCATCCGGCTTCAAACTTTCTGCTCTTAAACTTCAGCTTTAGGTACAAATCTCCAGTCTGCTGCTTCAAACAGATAAAAACGCCAGCGAGATTAGCTTCTCACGTCAAGTGTGAAAAGAGCAGCGTTAGGAAAGTCGTTAGTGAATCATTTCCCTATTATAAAGGCTTTCATGTGGAATTAGCGCTGACACGTGCAGCAAAGGGTCTGTAAATCTGCACAAAAGGCAGCAGAATGAAATTTAATTAGAGAGAATGTGAAGAAGGGAGGCAGCAGAACGCATGAGGTGTTTAACAGTGCATTTAGGGCCTGAGTTTTATGGGTCTCTTTTCATTAAATGTGTTCACTTAGATCAGAAACACACTCTTATGGCTAAATTTAAGATTTATGTATTTGAACTGCATATCAAATTTCCATGCATTTGGAACACACAGTTTTAACAAACTAATAAACTTAATGTGATGTATATTTGTCAGTCATACATTAATGAACCAGGTCAGTTTTCTGTAATAGTACTAATAAGCTGAATGTGGTTTAAATACACAATAACCAGCTTTATATATTTATCATAAATAAATCCAATTTGTTTCAATTTCATACATTTTAACTACTTGATTACTGCTTGTTATATTACCAAAGCTAGTCATATTTTAAGCATGTTCATTTTTAATATATTTAATTGTTTTCACAATGAGCAGATTTATGCTGATTCTAATCCATTTATAAAATTATATAATAATATATAAATAATTATTTAAATATGGAATAATTAAAAAAATGTAAATAATCATATAATTACAGAACAATAATATAAAATAATATATAGAATAGTTATAATTATATTAATATAATTATAGAATAATACATTAAAATACAATAGATAATACATAAAGCAATTATATAATTATAGATTAAATTAAATACTAAAATAAATCATATTTAAAATAATTATTTAATTATAGAATAATTAAAAATATAAAATAAAATATAAAATATAAAATAAAATAAATACAAATATTTACAGAATAATAATATAAAATAATATATAAAATAGTTATATGATAACATGATTATAATTAAGTAATTTTTGATTTTTAATAATGCATTAAAAATAGAATAATAAATAACATATATAAAACAATAACAATAATAAAATAAAAATAATAAAACATATAAAAATAATAAACTATAATAACATATAAAATAATAAAATAAATTGATTATATATATATATATATATATATATATATATATATATATATATATATATATATATCTCATTATAAAATAACAAAATGTTCAGCTAATTTATTATTGCTTGTTGCACAGCTAGTCATATTTTAACCATTTTCCTTTTCAGTACATTTAATTATTTTCACAATGAGCAGATTTATGCTGATTCTAAGCAATTTGAATAAACGCATTTTGAATATGATTATTAAACAAAATCAAATAGATGCAAATAGTTTGCATGAGTTTTTTTGCTTTGTTTTGTTTTGTTATCATTGTGTGCTTTTTAAACTTTTGAAAACGTGAAAAGGTGATATTATACATGCAGTGAATACAAACAAACAGTGACAGAAAAAAGCAAAATTGCATTTAGTCCAAGCTAATTTAAACTGTAATTGAATTCATATTTGGTGCTTTGCTTGTTTTAAATTCCAAGGCCTGCCTCCAATCCTCCGAGCCCTTCGTCAGACAGTTCATTCACAGAGCCTAATTATAGTCTGAGATCACCCACAATGCTTTGCACAGGTGTTGTTCCCAGGTGAGCTCCTCTGTGTGTGTGTGTGTGTGTGTGTGTGTGTTTGTGTGTATGTGTGGATAAGCAGTGTTTTTGTTTACTGAGAAACATTTGCTCACCTCCAAAGCTTTCTTAATGTCCTGCACTGCAGCCGCGTCCAGCTGAGGGCCGTGAGTCGATCCGGATTTCTCCACACTCTTCCCTCGCACTTTCTTTGTCTTTTCGGCTGGCAGCTGAACGCCTCCTTTTCCAGCGTCTTGAGATTCCTGATCGGCACGAGCAAACGACCCACAAAACGGCTGGATGAGTCCCTGAGCCACAGCATCACAGAGCATGACCAGAAGAACCACCTCCCTGAACACAATAAAGCACAGAAATGACCGATCTAGGGGGGAAAAAAAATAAAATAAATAATAATAATAATAATAATAATAATAATATCTAAAAATATATATGTAACTACAGAATAATTCCATTAAATGTTAAAAAAATTTATTAGAATAAAACAACACCAAAATCATATAATTAGAGAATAATTAAGAGTATCCTTATAAAATGGGGAAATATTATTATTAAATAATGTTTTTCTCTAATACACATTGGCCACAATTAATGGCACCTTTTATTCAATACTTTTATGAAAACCATCCATTTGCCAGATTAACAGTTCTAAATGTTCTCCTATAATGCATGATGAGGTTAGAGAACACCTGACCAATGAGATCAGAGACCATTCCTTCATCCAGAATCACTCCAGACCCTTTAGATTCCAGCTCCATGTTGGTGCTTCTTCTCTTCAGTTCACTCATTTTCTACAGGGATGTCAGGTCAGAGGACTGGGATGGCCAGCAGAAGCTTGGGTTTGTGCTCAGTGACCCATTTTTGTGTTGTTTTTGAGGTTTGTGTTTGGATTATTGTACAGTTGAAGATCCAAACATAGCCCATTATAAGATTTCTAACAGAGTTCAGTCACTTTTTGATTTTTTTATCTGTTGGTATTTGATAGAATCCATGATGCCATGTGTCCTAAACAAGATGTCCAGGACCTCCAGCAGAAATATAGGCCCACAATATCAAAAATACAGCAGTAATATTTCATTGTACACATGAGTACTCTTTTATCCCTGTGTTCACCAAACCCATCTTGAGTGTTTGCTGCTAAAAAGCTATTTTTTAGTTTCATCTGACCACAGAAGCCAGTCCCCATTTGAAGTTCCAGTCGTGTCTGATAACTGAATATGCTGGAGTTTGTTTTTGGATGAGCGAGGAGAATTTTTCTTGAAACCCTCCCAAACAACATGTGCTGATGTAGGTGCTGTTTGACTATTTTTTTTAAGGTTTACTGACCCGAGACTCAACTATTTTCTGCAGTTCTCCAGCTGTGGTCCTTGGAGAGTCTTTAGCCACTCAAACTCTCCTTCTCACCGTGCATTAGGACGATATAGACACACGTCCTCTTCCAGACAGTTTCCTAACATTTTATGTTGATTAGAAATTCTTAATTATTGGCCTGATGGTGGGAAATGGGAATTTTCACTGTTCTAGCTCT